>JAPYZD010007037.1:0-10033 GCA_030522725.1 Ichneumoninae sp. B BG-2022a
TTTTTCAGATTTTTACACCATCAAGAAGCACTTGCAATTTTCTCTTATTGTTGTCGAACTTATGCGAAGTCAGCGCGCAGCGAGACTCCCTCCTTAAGGGGAAGTGAAATGCGGTCGGTAATGAAAACTGTAATGAACTTTTCTCATGGGTGCTAATTTTTTTGAGGAAAAAGCAAATTCGAGCCGGATGCACACGGTAATTTCGCATCCAGACCGAATTAATCTTTTTCTCAAAAAAATGAGCACCATTGAATAAAGTTAATTTGAAAATTGCAACTATCAATTGCAACTCTCGCACTCATGGTCACGTGACTTTCCCTTCACCTTAAGACCATATGAAACCCCTTTCTCCTCGTACATCTCGGGCTCAGTCGGTATCAAAAACTGTAATCAACTTTTCTCACGGATTCCCGTATGTCGGGACGAAAGAAAAGTCACGTGGAAAGCGGATATAATCTTGGCTTTCGATGAGGCTTTTCTTTTGATCGTGAATGCCAGAATCCCGGAGAAAAGTTTTATACAGTTTTTATTATCGACCGCGGCATGTCAACATGCATCTAATGTATAAATGATATAAAAATAAGTACGATAACGTCCATAAATTTTCCCGCATTGATTATTTTTAATCGACCGTAAGTTATCGCTGTTTTGTTTTTATTTTTTCAGACACGATGCCTGTCTGCTGCCCTGGACCGAGTTTATCTCCTCCATCCCGGTGATCTTGACCTACGGCCCCGAGGAGGACCTCTACGCGGTGCAACGAACTCGCGTCGCTTTGCCGCTGCACACGGGCGGCCTGTGGTCGGGATTTTGGTTGAACGCCGACTCTCGATCGGTAATCGCCTACACCGACAGCAACTACGTGGCGCCTGCTCTGAAAATAGCGAAGCAGTATCTTTCCGAATTGGAAATCAACCTCGAAGAGTCGTACTCCAAGGTCGAGCTTATCATGAGCGCGGGAGATCCGATCTTGCGCTCCGATTTCGCTTTACTGGGACACCGATTCGTTGATGTTCGTAGCAATTGAAATATATACTTTTTAAAAAATATTTAATTGAAAAAATACTGTTGGAAAATTTTGAGTAATTTAATTAATTTTATTTTATAGGTCGGTTGTCATCACTGCAGAGGAGCTCATCCCTTACCGCCCGCACTGCAGAAAGAATTGGTGGAATTTCGTCTGGGAACCGTTGCTGTTACCCTGGACGAGAGTTTCGCTCCGCTCGTAGAAGAAATGGCTCGGAAATTGCCGCAGGGCAGGCAAGGACAGGCTGTCGCGTGGAAGAATTACCGAGCGAAAATTGACGAGGAAAGCAAACCCGAAAATTTATTCCTGCATGGCGAAATCGATCGACAGGATCTCGTCGGTACGTTTAATTCTGCATTTCGTTACAGTAAACGGATAAAAACGCATGCATATTTCGTGATTTTTTTTTTCGATGAATATACGCATTTATCAGTACAAATTTTATAAAAATCGTCGAGCAATTTTTGAGATATCAGGAACGCCGATCTTGAAAATCACGTTTTGAGAAAAACGTTCAAAGTTCGCCACTTTCCACATAACGGTCTCTAACTTTCATAATTCGTCGAATCACGACACAAACATTTAACAGAATATTCTTCACACTATAAGTTATTAGAAAAAAAAACAAAAAAAAATTGAAATTTTACTGTGGCGTAATCCTTAAAGAGGGAGTCTCGCTGCGCGCTGACTTCGCATAAGTTCGACAACAATAAGAGAAAATTGCAAGTACTTCTTGATGGTGTAAAAATCTGAAAAATTTTGCATAATAATAATTACAAAATGTTATTAACAAATTCATCAAAAAATTAATTGGTTAACAAATTACCCGGCAACAAATTTTTTTTTATGAAAATGTTTATTCGTTTATTTTTCTGAATACGTATACATTTTTCAGATTTTTAAGTAATCGTTGATTTTTTATTTTTTTTTTATAGAACAAAATCAACGATTACTTAAAAATCTGATTATTATGCAACATTATTATTATTATTATGCAAAATTAATCTTCTCAGTACCTTTAGTATACATGATTTTTTCAGATTTTTACACCATCAAGTTGTACTTGCAATTTTCTCTTATTGTTGTCGAACTTATGCGAAGTCAGCGCGTAGCGAGGCGCCCTCCTTAACGTCCCTTTTTATTTGAAAAGTAAGCCAGGACGAATATTTTTGCTGCAGGATACGCTCGAGCGAGAGTCCTTCTGAGTCACTGCGCGGACACGGAGCTTCTCGAGACGGCGTTTCACGGCACGCCGGTAATATGCTTTCCGCGAAACCAGTACGAGCAGGCGAACGCTCAGCGTGCGGTGGATCTTGGCTTTTCGATTTCCACAAACGGAGACACGAGCGCCGAGGCTGTCGTCAAAGCTGTGGAACATATTCACAAAACTGCAAGCTACCGTGAAGTCGCCAGGGTCGTTTCTCTGCTGATTCGCGACAGACCTCTGCCAGCGTCGGACCGGCTGTTCTACTGGCTCGGCTACGCAGCCAGGAGTGAAGAGAGAAATTTAAAATTGCCCGAACTCAGAGCCAACGAGGTGAGAACCTTCGCCGAGGACTCGCAACTACTGTCGGCTCTGCTCGTGGGAATCATCGTCGGAGCCGCCCTGTCCCTCGGCACTATGTTCGCCTGGACGCAGACGAGGAACAGCCAGAAACGATCTCGCAAAGACAAAAAATTCAGTCGATAATAAATCGATTCGCAAATAATCTTCATTAATCGCGAATCATTTTTAAAAAATGCTTTTTTTCTTCTGTATATCCTATTTTTGAATTCATTAAAAATCATCGCCGGAATTTTTGTTTTGTTTTTTTTTCATCGATGTATTTATAAATACACGTACAGAGTACAGGAGGGTCGCATACATATACAAATATTTTTAAACTAGGGGGTTCGGGGGGTACAGTGGCCTAAGGCCTTTCCAAAGTTTTATTTATATAATATACGAATAATTGGTTTCGTTTCCTCCTTATTTTCCTTTTTTTTTTTGCTTTTTTATATCTCATTAACATTACAAAAAGCTAGGAATATTAATGATAATAATATATATATATTTATATATATGTATTTATATTTATTTATAAGTCGTATTCGTGAGGAAAATAAATTACAATTTGTCAATACTGCACTTTGTATATTCGTCGTTGAAGCGAGTACTCGCTCGCATGATGTTTATATTAAGTTTATCGTTAATAATTATGTATACATTATAATAATATATATTAGTGGCTAGACTCTTATCGCTCTAAAATTTCGTCTACCGTACAAACGCTGCTGCTTTCTAAGACGATGGCGTTTCGACGAACGGCGATTATCCATCGATAGTCTTCTCTATATCTAAGTGGAAATTGAAGAAATCCTACGGGGATTTAAGTTTTGGAAGTGTCGCCTTCTATACCGACGAATTCGGCGAGTGCCTCGCTCGGGCTGTCGCACGGCGATGTGAAACAAACTCAGTCGGTAACAAAAACTGAAAAAAAAACAATTTTTCAACGGTACTCAAAATTTGTTGACTAAACGCAAATTATTATCGACTTCATGGAACAATTGAGCGGGCGCGGATAATTTTCATTACCTCGGAAAAGTTTGGCCACATTGAAAAAAAAAAATTGAATTACAGTCTTTGTTACCGACTGAGTCTCACATCGCCTCAAAAACACTCAGCGATGCGATCATCGGGTTACGATTTTCTTTTTCCTACTCTGGACCGAAGAAAATAGAAGTACAAAGATTGAGAAAAAAATACAAAGCTAAATTCTGAGATATCCTTATGTCAGTCCTTTTTCTATAAATATATACACATTAATTATCGTGGTATAAGTTACTGGTAAAAAGATAAGAAAAGGGCACGTGGGGAGGAGAGTTTGAATATTTACATTATCATTGGCAAAACATTTTTTTCTTCGCGTCAAAAAAGCCAAAGACTCGACGTCACCTAGTTTCTAACGATATCTTCATCGAGTCGCATTCGTAGCGACACTTTGACCTACAATTAACTGGGAGTAAACGTTGGAAGAGATCGTCGTGCTATTCTAGAGTGAGTTTCCATTTTCTCGCCAACGCGTTTACATACTTGTCGAAAGAAGCTATACGTATTTTTTTAATGAAGAAAATTTCGTTGATCTAACTACAATTTTCTCGTCGGTTACTACTCGTTATAATAAATTATAAATATCGGTAGAAAATGTTTTCGTACACGGCAAATGATACATTTTTTTAAAATCCGTAGCCTCTCGTTTGCAGCGTTTGCCAAAGGAAGATATCTTCGTTAACGTTATCGATCGTGGTATATTAAAATGTACTACTATTTTCCTTCCTCTTTTCCTTTGCCAGCGTATCGCGACGCAAGTCGAAGATGTATCCGCCGTCCAGGACGCGCAGCTCCTCGGTTTCGACGAGGACACGAGCGAGAAGAAACAGCGCTGGATCGCTGAGATCGTTATCGAAGCAAGAAGAAGAAAAGAAGAAAAGAAGAAATATATATATCAAGCGTTCCCCGTTTAAGGGTTGGACACTTAATTGCATACGTGCTCCTCGCGAGTGTGTCGACAGAGCTCGCACTCGACTCTACAGCACCATACGAATTTGCACTTGCACTTCTCGGTAACGTCGCGCACGCGCGTCTGATATCCACGACCGCAGCACAAGAGCCTGCAGCCGTCCAGTCCGAGAGACGTTCGATTGCATATTCGTCCTCGCGTGCCGGGAATTCCAAGTCTGTCGGGGGAAGAAGAAAATAAAAAGGAGGGAATTACTTAATGCGTCGGACAGATTTGTTTGCTGCAATCGTCGAAGCTGTAGGCAGCTCGGAACGTATCTACGAAACACCCACATGCAACTTCCTTATAAGCGAACGAGGTCTGGTCGAAATTTTATTACATTTTCTTTTTTTTATCGCGACTTTACGAGGACTGCAAATATTTTAGCTTCGAGTATTGCAGTGCGATAAGCAAATGAGATGAATTTAAATGAAAAGAAGACATCAGCTCGATAGACGTATTTTTTTGGGTCCTATTAAGCGACCAAAGAGAGGGGCGTTGCAATATCACGATATAACGTTTTTCGAGAGTTTACTGACATGACAAAATATTTACTTTTAAAAACTAAAAAGCGGTATGCAAATAAGTGCGATTTCATTGGAAGAAGAAATCGCTCGGCAGAAATGTATCTTTTCTCTGTTTCGTTCCCGTAAAATACTACGCTGTTAAATTATGATAATAATTTTACGATAATAAAAAAACAGATAAAATAGTTTTATAGAATTCGCAATGAATCAGTTACTGCATTACTGATACCACAAAAATATTGTACTTTTTAAATATTAAAAATAAAATGCGCGAATGGTCGCGATTTCGAACAAGAGAAGAAATGGCTCAGCAAAAGTATCTTGTGTCTGTTTCCATCCGGTAAAATATTACGACATTACATTATCACAATTGTAATAATCCAATAAAGAAACTAACTCGAATTTGAACCAAAAAAAGAAGAAAAAAACAACTCGATAGAATAACGTATGTGTTTTGTCAAGCGCAAAAGCTCGTAAATAAAATTTAAGGACAGCGCCGTTAGTACGTCCGAGTTGTACAAAGTAACGTAATAATCGTGCCGTGAATAATACTTACGTGACGTTCCGTTCGCAATAATCTGGACTGTCCTCGAGATAAACGAGATCCGTCTTGTTGGGCCGTTTGAGATCCGGTCTCGCGGGTCTCAGTCTGGCCGGTCTTCGACCACCCCTTTGTGCTAGACGCACCAGAGCCGCACCTTCGTGGAGGGCAGCCAGAGCCGCACCGGCTCCCCTGAACGCCGGTAATCTTCGCCAGCATACTCGCAAGCTGCACGAACCCGACATACCTGTATACCAGCGCGCGTCAGTGTGCGTTCCGCGTTGGCAAAGGAAGAAGAAACAAGTGTCGCGAGAGCGACACGACAAACATATTAGGTATCCCTCTCGCCGTGATGATTGGACAAAGAAAAATAATCGAAAACTCCTCGGCTCATTCACCACCGAAGGTGATAATTTCTCTTTTCTTCTCTATTTTCTTCTTTTACTCATAAACATTAGCTCCATCGGTCGCCTGCTCACCGTGACATTTGCAGACTCGTTGCATCCTCGAGCGCACCGCTCGTCTTCCAGCCTCGCTGTCGTGTTTCCTCATCAACTGGCCAGCCAATGATCTCGCTGCCAGTGGACCGTCCTCCTTTATCGGCTCTTCGCCGCCGTCCGACCATTCTCGAGACAATTTCTCACCGAAATGGATGTCCTGCGAATTCACATTGAAGATCATTTAATAAATGTGTATCATATAATTTATATATAATATCATCGAATAAGGGGGGAAAAGTTGAAGATTTGTGGGATAGGATTGGAAGATTTTTTTTTAGTATGCTTAAGAGACAAACGTGTTTGGCACTCGGCGAGGGAAGTCGGAGGGAAGGCAAGCTGTCTCCCGGGTCGTCGTTTAATCCTCCTAATGCAGAGCAAACATTGTTATCCCGGAAACGGATAACACTCCGTTTGAGAGGCGCGAATCTCATCCCCTTCTTCCTCCCACAAATCTCCCGTGGTAGAGAAGCGTGTGCCAAACTATTTTGCATTTTGTTTTCTCGAAGACTTCTTCTTCTTTCACGATACGCAAAAACAATGTCAACATTTTCTCAATGTTTTTTCTTTTAACGCTCCTTTCTCAAAGATTTTCTTCTGAAATGTTTCTTCAGGAAGGAATGTTAAAAATCTATTTTTCTTATGATATGTAAAGAAAAAACTGTGTCAACAATTTCTGCACTGTAAAAATAAATTGTGAATTTAATGTACTGGAACTTGAAATTTGCTGACATTACTCATATTAATTAAACATTAATGTACTTTGCTTTTAAAGTAAAAATACCAGATATTAAAATTACAAATCTTTTGCTGCAAAATTTACAAAAATGTTCATGAAGAATACAAATTTTGTTGTAAAATTGCAACGCACATGCGTTTAAAATTTCAGAAACGGTTTATGTAAATAAGCTTCCAATACTGTTCATTAATTTTCAAACAAAATTTTTTACAGTGTTCTTCTAATCTGCATTTCTCAAAGAAAAAAAGATTTCTTTCCTCAAAGATTTCCTCCCGAATCTTTCCGTCAAAAGGGAATATTTTTAAATCTTCTTTTCTTATTGATGTAAAGGTCGCTCCAATTACTTTGTCGTTAACAAAATGCATACAGCCATAGTCGGAGGGTCGCAAAGCAAATGTATCTTCGGTGTTTCTTCCGTGGAAAAGAAACAGAGTTAAAAGCTTTGATCCTTGGTTTCGTGGAGAGGATCGAGAGGTCGAGGGTCGCGACATCGAGAAATCGTGGCTTTTTGGTACCCGAACACAAAGCTTCGAGTAACGAGAACGTCGTCTTCTTCGTCATTGTCGTCGGTTCTTCCATGGATGAGGACGAGGACGTATATCCGTACGTACCGCGAATAGGAAGAGACTTTCGCGTAAGTGTCCGAGTTTTTGTTTCGTGTATGTGTCGAGCAGGCACGTCGTCGAGCCACGGGTGAATCGAAGCGAGCGGCAGGGTGGGGAGGCGGGTTGTTGCAACTTAACAAGCTTAGCCCCCTTTAATCCCCTTGTAAGCTTGCAATGTCTACAAGGGGTCACCTGTTCAGGCACGAAATGCATCCGTTTACGTTGACGGTTTCGTGCGTATCTTTTTGTACAGGCGGAAAACAAAGAAGATAATTCGCCTCGTTCGCCGGGAAGATTTTAGAGGTGGATGGGAAGAAGAAGAAAGGAAGAGGAAAAAAAAGAGGAGATATCGGATCGATTACCTCGCTGCAACCACCCCATTCCCAGTGATTGGGGTGTCGCGCTCTGACTCGGTTATCGCACGAACAATCGGTGAGTTCACCTCTCGAGCATGCCCTCGTTACGCTGAAGGCAACACCGGCCGCCGATATCGCGTATACGAACGCTGCCTCCCGGCTGTCTGCAATTGGAAGAAGTATACAAAAATTAATACATTTTTTTTTATGATAAAGAATTTTTACGGTATTTTTTTACCGCACCCAGAAAACAAATTTATTTGACGGCCACCGTTTATTTGGTTTGAGTAAAATATTTATTTGACTTAAATAAATTTAAATAATACATTTAAATATTTATTTAAATTAAGTAAATAGTTACTTAAATAAAATAAATGTTTATTTAAATCAAATAAATATTTTACTTAAACCAAATAAACAGTGACCGTCAAATAAACTTTTTTTCTGGGTGCGTAACTGTTTATTGATCGACAGTCACGTCGATCGATCGACAAATAGATTATTCTATAAATTCCATTGTCAGACCGATGATTAACATCGATATTAATGTCATCGTAAATTAAAGTTTTATAGTTTTTTTTTGTTTTTTTTTTTTCAAATTTACGAGAGCATGCATTTGGAAGATAAGATTTTTTTTAATGACGATTGAAGTGACGGCGAATTGGAAGAAATGAAGAAATACTCACTGACTAGCATTACGCCACCGAATATATTGTCGGGATTCTCCGGGCTGACGGAGCAATTCCATCGCGCCGAGCGGAACTGATGCTGACACTCTTCGATCGCGAGCCTCGCGCCGGCACTGATGGCCTGTAAAAGACAGGATAACACGCTTGGATGAGACAGAACGACGATGACAAGACGACGTGCACAGGTTTTCTCTACTAGTACTCTAATGGAAGAGACTCCGCTCCAGCTGAGCCTTGTTATACCCGAGCGTCCCAAAGCTGTATTCTTATCGACGAGTAAAATTCAATCGACGATTAATCAATGCGTCCACAAATTAAATTCTTTTTATTTTATATTAAAATTTTAATTTTAAACATTTATATTAAGATACCAATCGTTTTAATTTATAGTAAAATATCAAGTGAAAAAAATGTATATGATATAAATTTTTTAAAATTTATATTGTATCAATTTTTTATTTATATTAAAATATCACTTTTATTTTAATTTGGTAAAATGTGTACTGTAAGCTGTAGCCGACAATGTAGCTGTCCCCTCGCCGGTACAGTGAGAGTTCCAGCGGTCGAAGGCCGGGATATCTTCGAAGGGATCGACGATTAATCAATGCATTCACAAATTAAATTCTTTTTATTTTATATTAAAACTTCAATTTTAAACATTTATATTCAGATATCAAACTTTTAAATTTATATTAAAATATCAATTAAAAAAAATGGATATGATATACATTTTAAAAAATGTATATTATAATATCAATGTTTTTATTTATATTAAAATATCACTTTTATTTTAATTTGGTAAAATATGTACTGTAAGCTGCAGTCGACAACGTAGCCTAACATTGCACGGGTGTACGAGAAAGCCATAGCTTCTCTGTCCCCTCGCCGGTACATCGAGAGTTCCAGCGCTCGAAGGCCGGGATATCTTCGAAGGGAATTGCGTAAAGGAACGCGGCGATGCAACGACCCGCGGACTTGTAACTCCGCGGCCCTTCTTGTAAAGCGTTTTATTTTTATTTTTATTTTTATTTTTATAGTCCTAGGCGCGCCGAGCGAGCGTGTTCGCTCGTTCGAAATTAAAGTCCTATTAGAATAATCGATTCCATGGACGGGCTGCCTCTTCGATATCCGTCGAGCGTCCTCCCTTTCTATCTTTTCTTCCGCTGCTGCGTCGACCCGCGAGCCCGAGGGGACGTATGTATAGCGTTCCTCTAATATTTCGTTTATGAATATTCATGACGGGCTTTTTTGTTTGTCGGTGAGAAAGATACGCTCCGAGGGCTTGTGAGAGAGCATCGGCAGCCAGGCGGGCTTCGACGAACCGCGCCGCTGTCCTCAAAGAGGAAGGATACACATGAAGGAAGAAATGTCACAGGCCTGTGTTTCTCATACATCCGGAAGGCTCACATGGTTGTCGCATTAAGGTAGTACTAGCACAATGACTGACGCCGCCTAAGTTCGAGAGAAAAAAGACAAAGATTACAAACACTTCTCGATGAGAAAAAAATCTGAA
>JAPYZD010007044.1:0-12207 GCA_030522725.1 Ichneumoninae sp. B BG-2022a
ACGCATCGAGAGGATGCACCGTGAATTGTCCCTCCTGTTTTGACACAGAGCGACCCCTTTATCTTCTCGCAACCTCCACGAATCAGAAAACTCGTAACCCCGGGCTATCGGGACAGAAAAAAAGGAGGGTTACAGAAAAAAAAAACTATAATTTTCCATCGAGAAGATGCACCGTGGATTGTTCCTCCGGTTTCGAGGTGGCTGTCCTCCGAGTCCGAAGAGGCGAAAGGGCCCTCCTCGGCACTGCCGCCATTATGCACTTTACGCTCGGATCACACAATTCATCCGTACGGTTCCCCTCCCCCTCTCGCGCCCGTATACGTTTTGTACACACTATAGAACCGTACATAGAGGCGCGCATAGTGATTTGTGCACCTGCGTGGCCGAAGCCTCAAAACACACACGAACAATGCCACTTGTCCCGACGACTACGACGAGGACGAGAGAACGTTTTTGAGGGGGGGCTTCAACCCTCCTACAATGGCATTCGGTTATTCGAGATTTTCCAGGCCACGAACCACCGCTGTTTGGCTCCCCCTACGCGCGAGCCCCCCTGAACTCGACCACGATTTCGACGGTCCTTTCGTGAAAAAAAGGGGAGAATGGACGAGCAAGAGAAACGAAAAGTGAGAGCTCACGGATCCACAAGGGGGCCTCTCCGTGTATATATTATGCATACGGAATTTTTTTTTTTGGGCTCCCGTAAATAGAAAAACGGTGTGCGGTACCGGTGATTTCTATACGCAGATATATCCACCCCGATCGGAGGGCAAGCGATGCCTCCGAAGGGCGAAGACTCACGTGGAGGCATTCAACGGTAAAGGCCAGAGGCCGGGACACAATAGAGTGGTATGTGTGTGTCAGCGTCGAACGAGCTTCACGCGATCGGGGGTGGGCACACATTATGTCGTGTCCCACATACTCCGCGGGCTTCAACCCCTGCCTTTCCCCGTCTCACCCCCTCGGCGACCCGACACTCTATCGCACGGCTCAGGTATTTCCCATCCATTAGTTTCGTTCATCGACGCATCTTATATTTTACCATAATTTTTTTTTTTTTTCTTTTTTTTCAAGAACGCTGATACGTGACATCGACGGGACCGTCAAAGAAATATAAATATATACAAATAAATAATGGAAATAAACTAATTTCCGTACACCGAGTCGGAGGATCAATTAATTTTCCCATGAATAAAATGTATGCTACAAATTATCCCCCCACCCCTTATTCGGTGTCACGACACTCTTATCTGCTCTCGGGTATCTTCAGCGATCGGGGAGGATGCACTTCTGCCTGCAATTTCGCTTGTATCAGTCATACCTCGTGGCAATTAAATTTCTTCTTTCTCCTCCAGCCCTTCGGGGACGCGATCCTCATTTGTGCTTCCCGGTGCATTCCCTCCATCCGCTCGCATGGTATACGCAGTCCCGCATCGGTAATCGTAAAGTTCCGCGAGTGAGGATGGACGTCTTACACGAACTTGTGCCTCTCCGGCTGGTACGCATCCGCGGCAATTACATTTCTCTCCCGAGCTCCCGAGCCGAATGCATTATATCTTAAGCCCCTTCAGCTCAGATTATACGCAATTTTTTTTTCTTTTTTTTTCATTTAATTTTAATTTTTTTTTATCATGCTCCTTTTTCAGTGCAGATACGAGGGCCAGAATTCCCGGAGGCTATCGATATCAGCGTCGCGTTATTCCCGCACCGAAGACGAGGTTCTCTACGTGGACGGGAGAGGATCTTCTGGAGGCAGCGCACACGGGGCGAAGAGATATCGGTTGACGCATACACACAACCGAACGAGAAACGAAAATATATCCAAAAATAAACAAGTGCCCCCCTACGGTTTTTCCCCCCTATATGGTACACGTGTGCGCGACGACGCCGAGGCGGCGGCAATGCGACGCCGACGTCGATGAGGGAAGAGCGAGAAAGAAAGCGAACGAGAGCTGAGAAAAGTGAGACGAGCGGTGGAAAGAGAGCGGGGGGGGGGGGCGAGGGGGTCGAGAGCGGTGGATGAACGGAGGAAAGATGAGGCGAACGTGAGTCTCGGCGTGGGAATAAGCGGCAGGTGCGCGACGGCGCTACCGGGGAGCCACTTGAGGGGGGCAAGGCCCCCGATAGCTCTCCGCTCCTTCTGCCCCCCCCCCTTTGCCCCCCCTCCCCCTTGCACCTCGCTCTGCCTCCCTTGGTCGTTGCAATGCAACGCACACAGCACAAAATAACAGAACAACCACACACTGCGCGACTCCAATCTCTATAGCCCATATACCTTCATAAAGTAATCAAAAGGTATTGCAGGTGTAAATTCGATCGGTGGCTCAGCGCATAAAGCCTATCGGCAGGCGGTCAACCTTCACCGGAAAATCGTAATCGACGCTTGATGTGTTTTTTTTTTTTTTTTTCCTTAAGTGTTTTTTACATTCCTTTTTTTATTTCAATGTTCCTTTGCTCGGAGCGAGCGGGCTCATAAGTGAAATAAATTATTTTCGCCTTGACCCTGTTCCCTCGCACGTTTTTCGTTCACGCAATTTTTAAAAATATTCCTTTTTTTTAGTGTTATTATTATTATTTTTTTTTTTCACGAACATGCACGTCGATGAATGTAAGCCGGGAGGAGAGACTGGCAAGGCCCCCAAGCCTGTAATTCCTTCGACTACTGCGGCGTGCGCGCGGTGGATGCATGTCGGAGCGAATAAAGAAGGGCTCGGGCTGAGGCGAGGTCAAGGATATCAGGGGGGTAAGTCCCGTGGTTGTCTCGAGCGCAGTTTAAGAAGGGAAAAAAAGCGAAAAAACCACGAGGCATCAGGTGCACAACGTGCGCTCTACTCGGCCTGTGCCCCAAGGTGGAATTTAATTGTTGTCGTAAATTTGCAGCCAAGGACGCATTAATACGTTTCAAAAAAGGGGGGAAGAGGGGAGGCAGAGAGATATCGGTACGACAAGGTCGCGCAATCCTCTCGCTAAATAGATGTCCCCCCGGCAATCTTTCCGCGACCTCCCTTGCGATCCGGCTGGCCGAAGAGGGTTTCTCGTATTGCCAACCGATGCCGCACTGTACCGGCGTATGTGTTTATGTACCGAGTAATTGCCCGCGCATTATAAAATCAATTATCCGACGGGATTTCTTTCGGATCGGCCGTACACCTGCCCCGTCCGCCGGCGGACGTTCGACGATCGTGCCGTCCCGCTGTTGTCAATGGGAATGGGACAATGTACACGGCGCCTCGCCGCCGCGCAACCTCATTTGATTTATATGCGCGGAGAGGAAAAAAAACGACCAGAAGGAAAACTCGTTGCTCGATTTTAACGAGTATTGCGTGCTGCGCCAGGAGGTACGCGGATAGATTAAACTATAAGTGCGGTCGTTGATTAAACCAATTTATGGCTGGCAGAGTCGTTTGTTCCATATGTTTTTCCCGCTTTGAATTCAGTGCCACGTTCGTTGCCACGGGAGAGGCGAAGTCCTGTATGGTTTTCTGCATAGGCGCCCGGTGTGCGCGGGGTTCGCCGTGTTCCTCGGGGCCCCGCGCGACGAGTGCGCGCGGATCGCGGGGACACTTAATTCTCGAACGTTGGTCGCTCCCCGGTATTACACCGGGACGTGTAAATGGCCATCGTCGGTGAGCCGGTCGCTCGAATCCGCATTTTGTTTTTTAACCCCCATCGGGCATGCGCGCTTTGAAACAAGAACGGCGGAGTCTCGCGATTTGCATGCCGCGCGCCATGCGCATCCATATGGCTTATGGAAATCGTTAAAACATGAGGAACGAGAGCGAGAAGTCATACGCATATTTCGCATGCGCGTAATTCAACGAGACACACCGCGACCGAACGGCCGAGCCCCGCACGGGACGCAACGCATGCAACGCGTGTCTGATAGGCGGGAGGCGGAGATCCTAGGAGCCCCTCGTGCTGACCTCAAAACCGATTCCCGCTCCGCTGAGCGTATTCAAGACGGTAGCCCCGGAGATCCTATCCAGAGTCGGGCTTTATCGTGACTTTAGATCGGGCCACACAAACCGAAAAACCAACGGGGTCTCGCGCGGCGTCTCGGGCTCAACGCCATTAGGGGCCGCTATGCCCGATCGGCGATTTCCCTCGTAAGTCAGTCATCAGCGCCGTTGCGCTTCCGGTCGAGAGGCAACGGAGATCCCCGCGGGCACGAGGTACGCATTACTCGGTTCGCGAATCGCCGGACTCGCTGTTTATGCGGACTCACTCAGATTTCTTTCGGCAGCGTGCGCATTATACCGCACATTATTCGCAGCATTCCCCCCTCCCCCCGCCCCGCCTCTGCCCCCCGACATCCCGCGAGATTCTTCATCACCGCGACTTCCGTTCGCTTGATCATTCGGCTCGGTTAAATTAATTTCTGTCTCGACGGCGAAAATGAGAGGCCATAAAGTAAGCCCCGGGACGTAAGAATTATGGTAAGAAGCGTAAGAGGTAAAATACAAGAGGATGAGAGTAAAAAAAAAAGATGTATAAAAATAATGAAAAAAAAATAAGAGAAACGATAAGAAACTCGGAAAGGTCGTCGATCGTTGAACGCCGTTTGACAACCCGCGAGGAGGGGGCCGGGGGGGGGGGAGGCGGTGGTGACGCGGGGCCTTAAATCGCCGCCGGAAATGGCCGAGCGCGGGGGCACAACACCGAGGACGCGCGAGAGCCCACGGGGCCCCTCGCGCTCTCGCGCGCGCGGATGCTGTCGAGGCGAGCGATCTCGTGGGAAAAAGGAGCAGGTGTGACTCGACCGAGACTTCGGTTGAGCCTCGAACGCGGCCTCACGGATGAAGACGTGCGAGAGGGAGAGAAAGAGAGCAGAGAAACACGAAAAGCGGTGGGGACCGATGGGAGAGAGGAGGAGAAACGATATAAGATACGCGAGGAGGCCTGGACGGGGCCTGACGCGCTGCACGCACACCCGTACACGCGCAAGAAGCGTGTGGAACACGTGGTCACGCCGCAGTGGGCGTGCTCGAATGAAAGAGAAAAGGACGAAAAAAAAGAAAGAAGGAAAGAGAAAAATAAATGAAAAAGACGAGAGATAGAACGAGAAGAGAGGAGATCGGTAGGTTCTGTGCTAGCTGCGCGCGCTCTCCGGAGAGAGCCTTATAGACGGTGGAGAGCGCTCTTCAACGAGAGAAAAAAAAAGGAGGATAGAAAGGAAAGGAGAGAAAGAGGATATTTACAGCGGAGCGAGATAACCGATATAATGGGCATGCTTAGACATAGGAATCGTGGACAGGGGGCGGAGGGGGAGGGGGAGGGGGGGGGTTGTGAAGTGAGAAAGAGAATGAAAGCTGGACTGGCTCTAGCCGTTGGGTTTCTTGTACGTTATTATCGGCTACCCACCGTATCTATCCCCGGAGCGGATTAATCAACGATTTGTCCCGCGTGATTTAGGGACTCGAGCCCATATACCAAACCGCGTTTATCTTCATCCGGGATCTCTCTCGCCTCTAACCCGTTACAGTATCCCCCCCCCGACCAACACGTCGTTATATTTTCACGAAGATTCTTTACGATTGGCGCGATAAGCGGTGTAATTGGGACGAATATCCGAGAGATACGATCTGAAGGAATACGAGATTCCTGATGGTAGATACGAGCACTATCGGAATTAGAAAAATGCTTGCAACATTGCTTGTGTCACGAAACTGGATTGGAATTAGCCAGTGATTTCGGAATTTTTTTACATGCAGATATCGACTATCTCCCTATGTATGACAAGGGACCAATTAATTCGACGAATAACAGTGGAACTAAAAATTAGAATGTAAAAGTTTCAAAACACTTTCTTTAACTCCGAGCTCCGTCTTCGCTATCTCATTCCCGCGATAACGGGTGTAATTAGGCTGTAGTACGATCCGACTGAGTAGTCCGAATATATCGCATATTCTTGCAACATTGCTTGTGTCACGAAATTGGATTAGGATTGGCCAGGGATCTCAGCATTTGTTTACATAGGGTAAAAGTGGGGAATATGGCCCGGTCCATATATCATTGATTTACGTGTTAATCGACGTGGACCATATTCACCACTTTTACCCTACAGATAACGACCATCTCCCTACGTATGCCAAGGGACAAATTGATTCGTCGAACAACGGCGGAACTAAAAATTAGAATGGTAAACATTGTAAAACACCTCCTGTAACTCCTGAGCTCCGCCTTCGCTATCTGATTCCCGTGATAACGGGTGTAATTTGGAGCAGTAATTTGGAGATGATCCGACTGACTGGTCTGAATAAATCGCATCTTCTTGCATTGCTTGTGTCAAGAAATTGGATTGAAATTATCCAGGGATGTCAGGATTTTTTTACATTCAAATAAGGACCATCTCCCTACGTAAGCCAAGAGACAAATTGATTCATTGAACAACAGTGGAACAAAAAAATATAATGTAAGAATTATAAAACACCTCCTGTTACTCCTGAGCTCCGCCTTCGCTATCTGATTCTCATGATAACGGGTGTAATTTGGACGCAGTACGATCCGATTTACTGGTCTGAATAAATCGCATCTGCTTGCAACATTGCCTGTGTCACGAAATTGGATTGTGATTGGCCGGGGAGCTCAGGATTTTTTTGCATACAGATAACGACCATCTACCTACGTAAGCCAAGGGACAAATTGATTCGTCGAACAACAGTGGAACTAAAAAATAGAGTGTAAGAATTGTAAAACACCTTCTGTAACTCCTGAGCTCCGCCTTCGCTATCTGATTCCCGTGATAACGTATATCACGGTATAATTTGTACGCAGAACGATCCGACTGACTGGTCCGAATAAATCCGAATCGTTTCGCAGATTCATCGACCGGAAGCCTCTAATCTTCGCTCCTCGTTCGTTTCATATCTTTTATTTATTTTTTTATATATCTTGGCCCCTCCGACACGATCGCGCCGATCGTTTGGCAATCCCACAATGGCGTTTGTGTAACGACTTAATAGTACGTTTTCCCCGATGGCTATTTATAGCGAGAGGAGCGAGCGCAACAGGTTACCGCCTACGTTACAGGAACGAAGTAGAGAACCCGGTCGGGCCAGGGAGGCGAACTCACGCTCTCGCGCCCGCGCGCAGGCTTAATCGAGCAAGGGCGTTTATATACGAGATCGCTTGGGTGATTACGCCAGAGGGGAAGTTTCATTTTTTACCGAATATGAATTATACCCTGTTCCTCTGCATTCGAGGAGCAACGCCGAGTTGTGTTATTGCTTAGTCTACTCGTCTCCCCCTCCCTCCTCCACTCTCCGTGCCCGTGTCGTATGAACGTACGTACGAGCGCGCACACACGTCTGTTAATCCTATTTACCCGTCACCGACGTATGATTATAAGAAGATAATTTCTTTCCGACGATGTGAGCTCGCGAATTCGTGATAATCGAATTGAAAAAATTGATTTAAAAAAATCATACATCGCTACACCCAAAAAAATCATTTATTTGACGGCCACCGTTTATTTGGTTTAGGTAAAATATTTATTTGATTTAAATAAATATTTATTTCACTTTAGGTACTATTTATTTATTTATTTATTTATTTATTTATTTATTTACGGGACATGCCCTGTTACATAATAAATTCAGATAACAGTATATAAATGAAATTTGGTTTCAATGAACAATTTCGTGGTTTTGTACAGTTTGCTCATTTGTCTTGTAGAGTAATATAATTTCTAACTTATTTACTTAATTTAAGTAAATATTTATTTTATTAAAATAAACATTTATTTCACTTCAGTAACTATTTATTTTAATCAAATAACTCTTTAACTTGAAGCAAATAAACGGTGGCCTTCAAATAATTTTTTTTCTGGATGTAATTTACGCTCATTGGATAATTATATTTTACACAATAAAATCACTGATTTACCCGAATGCTGCGCGGCCGATGTCCCGTCGGGGTGATGACCAGAGACGGAGGGTTGGTGGCGGGAAAAACGGCGTTTACATAAGCGTCGAGCCGCTCCCCTTATGGTCACTCGAACTTCCCCCCTCCCCTCGCCATCCGCTTCGGTAAACTTAATTATGCGCACCGCAAAATAAACTCGACAGATTAATCGTGCGAGATAGGTGGGTCTGTATGTGCCACGATGCGTACGAACCGACCGTACGGACGCCTCGCCGTCGGATCGAGAGTCGAGCGAAGCTGAAGAAAACGCCGCAGCAATTCCTTATGCTAAATACCGCCGATAGTTTTTTTTTTTTTTTTTTCTTACCGTCAATACATATAGCAGCTTCTCTCTTGTTACACATATGTTGCGCATGTGTGGCCGGGTAGCGAAACATACAGACAATACTCGAAGAGCGCGAGGCAGAGATATGATTTTTTTGCGCTGTGCTCCACTTGCGAATTGCGGGCCAGACCGCGAGAGGACGAGCAAAGTAATCAAAGGCCCAATTATGGGGCTGCTCGTTTTTTGGCATTCCCTCACACGAGACGCGAAACCGCCGTAACTGCAGCATTGTACGACCGTGTTCTTTTTTTTATCTTCCTCTTTTCCCTCACGTTTTTTTTCGTCCCCGGCGAATATGCGCAAAAGGAGTGCGTAACACCGCCCCTACGGACCGAACGAGGCGCACACGTGCAAGAAAAAAAAGAGCGGATTTTGGAAGTCCGGCCGAGCGAGCGCGTGTGCGCTGGAGTGCGGGGCTTCGGATCGGCGAGGAGGGCCCGGGTGCCCCGTTATCCGGCGGGACCTCGTTACGATACCTCTCGGTTACCAAGAGGATCTCTCGCGAACTGGCAGTGCCAGAAAATTCGCCCGAACGCGCCGCCGTTCCGGCCTCGACGCTCCGAACACGCCAATTTCGTTTCCCACTTTGAGATAAATGTCGAAACGGACTCCGGGGTTTTCAAGGGCAGGATGCACCGGGACTGCGTGCACATTGCCGTGTTTCTGTCGCGAGAGTACGGAATTCCGTCGGAGGATCCCTTTTTTATCGAAGTGCGCTCGGTTGAGGGCTCGGCCCATTATGGTAAACGACAATTGAATAACAGCCTCGTTACAATTTTGTTTTTATTTTGTCAATTTACCTGTCTCGTGATATGCATTCCCAGCGTCTGCGGGCCATCGCGACGCGGCGTCATCGTGCAAGGCCGAAAGTCTATTCGCGTACGCGCCGTTTATTGCCCGAGCGTGTGTGACGAATCGAGATCCTCGTTGTTCTGGACGATCGTCCTGTGTGTATTCCGCGCGCGGGTACAAAATCGTGCGTAGTTACCGGGCGAGCGATGAAACGCATGCGAGACCGAGCGCTCGTCGTCGAACCGACGAAGATCGAGCGAAGGGGGATAAAAGCAGGCCTCGTTCTACCGGTCTTGGGCAGTTCTCCGCCGCCGCTATCGGACAAGCTGTCCGATCGGGTTTGACATGCAGGACGCGGGACGCGCACGACCGAGTCATCGGCCCTAAACTGTCTTCCTACTCGCAATACGCGTGTCAGGGGATTCCTTATACGAAAAGACCGAGCCTCGCGACCCGTATGCTCGCCCGCTGAATGGCCACGTGGCTGACCACTCGTTCTCTCACGCTACACCACCGTCTCCCTGCTCAATCTCTTTCGTTTCTTTATCCGCTCTATCGTCGTCGTTCTATCCCACCCGCCCCAAACCCCCCTGGCCTTCCACAAAAATGTCTCATAAATTACGCATGAAACTCTATCTCTCGGTCTCCGTCGGGCGAGAAGACTGGTACGCGCGTCATTTTCGAGTTCGCGGGCATGGACCACTCTCTCGGCCAGCCTCCGTCAAAAGTCACGCTCCGAGGAACGTGGATGGATTTTTAAATAGATTCGACCGGCTCCGCCAGCACTCTCGGGCAAACTGCGAGACTCGCATGCATCTCAATCGTGATTTTTCAAACTTTTTTCTGTTTTGATTCCTCATAGAAGAAGCTTTGTTTTGGTGAAAATAAAATCCAGATTTTAATGATAACGTGGTCACAATGTTCCATCACATCGAATAATTACATTTAGAAAAAATGTGTGTCAAAAGTCACGCTCCGAGGGACGTGGATGGATTTTTAAATAGATTCGACCGGCTCCGCCAGCACTCTTGGGCAAACCGCGAGACTCGCATGCATCTCAATCGTGATTTTTCAATCTTTTTTCTGTTTTGATTCCTCATAGAGGAAACTTTGTTTTGGTGAAAATAAAATCCAGATTTTAAGGAAAACGTGTTCACAATGTTCCGTGACATCGAAAATCACGTTTAGAAAAAATGTTCGGATGAATGTATATGTGTGTATGTGGGTTTCTATGACTCAGACGCGAAAAATTCAAAACGCTATAACTCGGGAATGGTTCAAGCGATCAAGCTGAAATTTTACACATGGCATGTGTGATCAATAATCAAGGTTTAGTCAAAATTTAATTGAAAAACGTTCAGTTGTTTTTTATATGTACGCGATTTATAATTTCTTCGAAAATGTCGAAAATTTTCTAGCTATCGGGTTAGAAAGACGTAAACAGATGGGATGTGATCACCCAATGAGCCCATTAAAATTTCACGAAAATCGATCGAACCGTAAAAATGTTACGGCATTTTGAATTTTTTGAGTTTCACATTTTTTTTTCGAGACGCATTCTTTCGTATTGAATATTCATCTATGAATAGAAAAAGTGTGAGATTCGTGATCAGCGTGAAAAAATACAATAAATATAGTCTGAAGCGACGACTAATGAAAAAAGTTCATCTCCAGTTTTTCTTAGTTCTTATTGAAAAAATGTGATATTTTTGCAATGTTGCACAGATCCGACAAAGTTAAGCGCGACGTTAGTATATTTTTACGCGTTGAACCTGAATAGGCCAGCGGTTTTCCATAAAAGTCTTGTACGACGATATCGTTGATAAAAGTTGAAAATTGACATTTTTATACCGCTTCCTCATCAAAAATGAAAATTGAATCTTTCATTTCGTTTCTCATAACAGTTGAAAATTGGAATTTTCATATCGCTTTGTCATAATGTTCCTTTATTCGCGAAGGTTCCTCTACGAGGAAGCCAAACATACAAACAATGCTTCCTTATAGATGAAGCTTTGCGAACAAAGGAACATTATGAGAAACCGATATGAAAATTCTAATTTTCAACTGTTACGAGAAACGATATGAAAGATTCAATTTTCAACTTTCATGAGGAAGCGTTATGAAAATTTCATTTTTTTTTCTTTTTTTTTGTATCTCAAAACAATTGTAATTTATTTTCAACATTCTTTTCAGCCTGGATATTTCAATCGCGAATTCGATGACTCAGTGAGCGGTAAAACGAGAGCTGGTTGTTCCCAACTTGCGATCCGAGGGCAGGAGGAAATGTGTTACATTTATGCCAGTGAGAGTCCGAGATGGCCGTCGATTCTGACCGGACAATTGCGTATGCAAAGGAGCGAGAGTCGAGATGAGGTCAGGGAGATGCTGCGTCGAGAAAGAGTTGCCCGAGAGGCGAGGAGAAGAAGTTTATAACGCAATAACAACGGCAACAGGTAGCCCGTGTTTCGCACATGTGGCGGGCGCGGCTCGTTTTCGATCGGATCTGTAAACACGCTCATCGCTGTATAGTTACTCTCTATACGTAAGGCGGAGAAACGGCAGCCACTGCCCAGGAGCAAAAGCCAGCAGCCACGGCAGCGTTTAATCTGCGAGTTTGTTCCAACGAGAATGTACCGGACAACGGAGAATCCTTCTCTCGCACCACCGTTAGCAGCTCCAATTTTCTTCTCCGGTAACGCGCGAGCTCGCGAGAACTGCGGATATGTCGATCGCGCGCCAAGGCACCTCGTAATTTACCGTACAACGCGCGCGGGTTCGTACCGAACGTTCGCGATAAATACGAGTTTCCAACGCAGCTCGGTCCTGACCGCACGTTTGAAAAAGAAAAAAAAAATTATCGAGGGTGCGAGACCGAGGTAGATCGCGAGTGGAACAAGTTCGAAGATAACAAAAAACAGAAAAGTTTTGCTAAGTGTAGAGAAAATAAAGAAGTACGGCCCCGAAGTACAGGCTGCCAGACTCTTTCGATACAAACGCCTGTAATTATGCGCGTATACTTTGTTGCGATGTACCGGTGGGTATAGGACTTTGCAACATCTGCCGCACTGGAAATAGCGGAATGTTTCTACACATTCAAAACAGATTGGTTTGATTTTATATAACTTTTCATTTAATTCAAATATTTAGTAATTCAATGTAAAATAGCG
>JAPYZD010007047.1:0-13098 GCA_030522725.1 Ichneumoninae sp. B BG-2022a
ACATTTTGAAATTATTATTATGCAAAATGAATCTTTTCAGTGCCTATAATAAGTATGAATTTTTTCAGATTTTTATAACATTAGGAAGTGTTTGCAATTCTTGCCCGAATTCCTCGAATTTAGGCGAAATTAACACCACTCGCTCCAACCTCCTTAAGTCAACTTTTCTGTACGCGGGGCGGAACAAGGTGGACTCGATAGGAATCATAAAGTCAATTTATTCTTAATTATAAAATAACCAAAATCTTTGATGTTTATTCGCAGATTCCCAAGGCAGTGTTCAAGGCAATTGTACTGTCGGTAATGCTTCTTGCGATTCTCGGCAGACGAGCCACGGCTCTCCCGACTTTCTTGCGATTGTTCGCGTGCACAACTGCCAGCGCGGTGTGCGCTACCGCTTACGGTAGCATGATAGCTTTTTTGATCGAGGATAGTGACGTTGGTACTGCCGTTATGGTACCTCTCGATCTTATCGCTATGATTATGGCTGGCATTTATTATAGCTTGAGGTATGAACTGGTAGTGATTAAAATTTTTTTTATCCTTCAAATTATTCAAATCTTACAAATTGTTCCCATTTCTCATTTTCTTTCATTTTTTCTTTCTTCAATTTATTATTTTTTTTTTTTCATTATCATCAAAGGAAAATTGTATAATCGGAGTGGAAACGAGAATAAATTTTTGTATCGTAATCCCTCAGAACGCTAAGGTGGTACACCGTTGGTTTTAAATACTTGTCGATATTTTATTACACGACCGAGGCAATTTCGATAATTCACTGGTCGCAGATCGACGACATCGGTAATACCAGCTTAACGAACTTAACTGACGGCTTGTTCGGTTCTCACAATAGGTACACCGTAATTCATTTCAGAGTGCGATACCGACGTGGATCTGCCGTGCATCTCGACGGGCGTACAAGTCTTGTATCAATACGGCTACGCGGCGTCGGATTTCTGGTTTGACGTAATGGGCATGGGCGTCTTAACGATCCTCATGAATTTTATAGGGTACTTAGGAGCGAGAGGACGAAGGTCCTTGAAGACCGGATATTAACGAATAAAATTGCACCTGCAACACTCTTGGAAAATTTACAACATCGTATTGAGTCAAATTGTATATTATGCATAATAAAATATTTATACAATGTACAACACGAGGGTATTTTTTTTACAAATGATTAAATTCATGAAACGTTGCCATAATGTGACGATTATGTTTACCCATGATTTAGCGATAGGCGATCAAGTGATGGATACCGAAGTATTGTGTATTGATTATCGACGGTTATCACAACTGATTGGCTTATCGTTTAAACGCCTCTGGCGCCGGGCTAGTAAACCGGTTGCTTTCGACTTCTGTGGCGAATAGCGAGAAAACCGGCCAAGTGCGCTACCGTGGAAATTGCGATGAGCCCGATGAGATCAGTGTTGTAGTTGTCGGCTCCATAGCCGTACTTGTCGAGGACACCAGTACCGGTCGAAATGCAAGGTTCCTCCGGATCGGCCGGGCAGTCTGCGAAAAAATATTATCTGTATTAATTACCTGGAATATATATTCTGGAGCTGATATGAAAAATAATTCTCGTAATTATTTTTCCGATTTTGAGAAAGCGGCGGTCCAATGGTATTTTGGTATAATTACTTATATGTTCGTATTCCCGCCACTGGGTCAGTGACACAGCTTCGGTGCTGTAGTAGAAGTGAGAGATGTACTTCAGCCAGGAAATTCGAGCCGGCAGATCCCTGCGAGATTAATCAAACGGAACATATTAATTTTTTTAATGAATAAAAACACATGTACCGAGGCATTGAATTTCTTACGCAAGGTGCAGATATATTCCGCTGAATATGAGGGTGAGAAAATCTATGGGCACTGCGAGAAGAGATGCTGTGTCCACTGACTCGAAAGCCGCTGACATCAGGCATCCTGGTTGACAACAGTTTACATTTTTTATAACCCTGAAGATATCTGCATGACACTAAATTTTATCAAAATTTGCTGGGGGAAGTTCACTTGGCGAATAAAATTCTACAAGCAAACAATTTTTTTTGTAATGGAAATGTCAAATTTTTTCCTGACCATTAAAAATTGTCTCATAACTATGGAGAACAAACCGACAGCTATTGCTGACACTGCGCTGAGGATTACCGGAACGGCGAAAAGCAAGAGACTCATGATTCCACCCCTCAGTCCAACGATACTGAAGATAAGGGTCGTGTACAGAAAAGGTTGGATTATTGCACCTGGCATCTGCAAAACAAAAGGTAGGGTCTCGCTTAAATTTTCGCTTCCTCATAGAGGAAGCTTTTTTTGGAGTACTTGGCGTCAAGACGCTACACTGTAAAAATAAATTGTAAATTGAATGTACTGAAACTTGAAATTTGCTGACATTACTCATATTAATTAAACATTAATGTACTTAGCTTGTAAAATAAAAATACCAGATATTAAAATTCCAAATCTTTTGCTGCAAAATTTACAAAAATGTTCATGAAAAATACAAATTTTATTGTAAAATTGCAACGCACATGTGTTGAAATTTCAGAAACGGTTTATATAAAAAAGCTTCCAATACTGTTCATTAATTTTCAAACAAAATTTTTTTACAGTGTACCACATCTCTTGATTATTTGTAGACGATACACTACCATGATTACAACTTTGCTGAGGTAATACGGTGCGGGACTGTAAAGTCCGCTCGCGATGTCTCTCAGCAAGAATGGCAGCTCTTTGGGAAAGGTGTAAAAAACACCGTAATTAAATGTAAACACGGTCTCGACGACGATGAGGTACATCAGTCCTTGCACGTTCTGGATTCCTCGTTGGTCGATGTTTTCCGTTATCGAAATGTAAGGAGTCGCCACGAGCAATCCAATAAACTGTTGACCAGAAATAACAGATCGTTGGCAACAAATGAATACAAATAAATGTATAATTGAAAAAGTTACCAACCATGTATAGCACGAATTTAAGAACAATTGAGAATTTGTTTCTCTTGTAATCGACGTAGCTCCTCCAAGTCAGCCACTGCATCTGAGTGTAGCAACGAATTTTCTTGAACTCGCTGATCGACGCCGAAGAAGGGTTAGAGAAAACCGGATGAGGCGCCGCGTTGTTCGACGTAGCGACGCAAGAGTCGTTTATGGCGTTTTTAAATCTCTCACCGTACTTGGATCTTTGGAACTGGTCGCATATCCATCTCGTCTAAGGAAATAAAAAAAATTACAAACGTATCTGTAAACTTGACAATTTTACTATGATTGGTCCATTTTTTGGTACTTACTTTCTTCATGCACTCGGCTTCCCGACCGGTGGTCACGGACAATTGGGCGACGTAAAATTCGGCGCTGTTGAAAGTCGGTGGACAGTGAAGGCCCAGACTAAATTTCGAATACGAAGAAATATTTGTATTAAATTTTTTAAAAAATTGAACAATAATCGATATATTTATGAAGACAAAAATATACCTATCGAAGAACGTTGTTGCGTCGGACGAAGGGCCCTGATAAGCAACTCTCCCAGCAGATAATAAGAGTATTTCGTGAAAGAGATCCAAGAGACCGGAAGCCGGTTGATGAAGGGAGCAAATAACGACTCTTCCTCTCGCCGCGACTTCTCGTAGAGTCCTTACGACGACCATAGCCGAATAGCTGTCCAATCCCGTAGTCGGTTCATCGCAGAAGAGTATGCTCGGCTCGGTCAATAACTAAACACACGAAAGTCCAAAAACGGGTGAAAAAAAAATTGAAAATAAAAATATTGCTCAATTATTACCTGAACGGCGAGGGACACTCTTCTCCGTTCTCCCCCGGACAGTGCGGAGAGTTTCGAATCCCTGCACTTGTCGAGACCGAGATCGCTCAACAGTACCGCAATCCTCTGAGTCCTGAAGGCGGATTTAAATCTTCGATCCATCGTCATTCGTGCCTTGGAAAATAATTATTACAATAGTACAACCAGCTATTTTATGAACGTGACTGTGTCACGTTCGTGGCTCATAACTGGCCTCGGGACTTGCGATTTTTACCATTACGTAAGATCTTTCATTGCTTTTAAATAATGTGCTCGAGACTCGAGATAAAAATAATTAAAAAATCGTGATCTGTTCGACGGACAGAAATGTCTTCATAAATTGGTTGCATGCGTGTATATGCGCATTTCAGTATTGCTATGATGGAATATGTAGATCGTCCCAATCACCATAAATTCCATGTGCTCCTGCACTGTCAGGGACTCCACCGCGAGATCCTGTTGCGGAACGAATCCGGATATTCTCGACATGGTCGTTCGATCCACCGGTTGTCCGTTCACCAAAACGTCCCCGTCGGCATCACCTGTGGGCAATCAATTTATCATCGTTCGTCACAATAATTAAAAAATAATATAGAATAAACACTTGACAGAATAATTTTCACGTATGGAAGTCCATTAGTTAATTAATTAATGCACTTAGCATATCGACGTGTATCAGACAGATAAGGATAAGATAACAAACCTTTCAATCGTTGGCTGATGGTCGCGAGAAGAGTAGTTTTGCCGGCTCCACTACAAACAACTCATTCATTTATCGTATTCTCTTCGATATATCTACGCAACAAGGGTCAGTAAATTTTTTCACAGCCATAAATCCCTGAAATATTACCTCGGTCCCAGAATCGCCATCAGAGTTCCGGACTGCACGACACCGCTGACTGAAATGTGTGATATTTGGAATTTTTTCTTTAGCTCATGCCAATATTTTCAAAAGTGTTCAAGCCAATATTTTCAAAGGTGTTCATGCCAATATTTTCAAAGGTGATCATGCCAATATTTTCAAAGGTGTTCATGCCAATATTTTCAAAGGTGTTCATGCCAATATTTTCAAAGGTGTTATTTTCAAAGGTGTTCATGCCAATATTTTCAAAGGTGTTCATGCCAATATTTTCAAAGGTGTTCATTACAATATTTTCAAAGGTGTTCATGCCAATATTTTCAAAGGTGTTAACCTTCGTGTAAAATTTGAACGTATTCGTCCCGTCTCCCACGGAGAAAGCCCATCAGATATCCACCATTTTTCTTTCTCCTGAAGGAATAGGATATGTTTTTCCACGTAAGAGTGAAGCACCTTAACGACGGAACGGTGCAAGCGACGTTTTTTCGATTCGTATCCAGCATCCTTTGCGATCTCATCTGTGAATCGTAATTCAAGGATTATCGGTAACGAACCGGATACACGAGGCTGCAAGATTACTTTGAACAGTATAAATTGTCGATGGTATTGTAAGTAACGGGTACTTGATGAGTAACAATTGCGGTTCGTCGCGTAAGTTCGTTTACAGAAAGGGGGAAAAAATGCGTAAAGAGGCATGAGACCGCGATTGCGTGGATTGCATTGAGGTCGGAGAAGCTTCGCGATTTGCCTCGGCGGGTCAATAAGAACGGGCAGTTTATATAATGGTACAGGTACGGTGTACCTTGGGAACTTGAAGGCATCTGTCGCAATACCATGAAATCGTTAGTAAAATCGGAAAGTCACACATGCAAGTCGATAGCAATTATCGTGTCACGGAGGCCCACTTTTGACGTGGATAATAGAGATTAATTTATGTATGAGTTTTTTTTGCCACAAATTTATTTCTTGGACGCAAAATAGAGGTGGAAACAGTGGGGTTTTTTACCCGAACGATTGAGTGAGCCGGTTTGTGGCTTGGAAATGTTTTTGTTATTGTCGTAATGAAATGTAGATAAATATTAATCGTCTAATTTCCATCACAATGAATGTTGTCGATTAGACACAATTCATTTATATTGAATTAAACAAAATGTAATCCTACCTTTTGGATGATCGGAGAGAGCAGCTTCTTCGATAGTCGCCGCTGTACCAAAATTACTCACACGAGTCACAAAATCTTCAACCGTCGTCACAAAAGCAGCACGGAAGTTCAATTATGACTGCACATCGCGAAGTTAAAAAAAGCACGTGCGCAAGAAAATTGCACCACATTCGTTTCGCTGGCGGTGAAATTTTAGACACCCTTGAGCGTTAAAATTCGCAAAAATTACTAAATAAAATAAAATAATCTGTCGATTATAAAAACAATCGAGGGTTCGTAAAAATGACTTCAATTAACGATTTAAAAAAATGAAAATCGTCGGTACTTTAACGAGGAATATTAAATTGTTTTAAAATTTTTTAAATAAAAACGAAACAATGTTGTTGGACGGGGTGGTTCACGTGGACCCTAGAACGAAGACCGCCGTCGGATCCGGTCGTTACGGTTACGTCGGGGTGACTGAAGCCGTGTATCGAGTTCTGCACTCCGGCAGTCTCGTCGGTGTATATCGGTGTGTGCGACTTTTGCTGCGGGGGACGACCTGTACGCGGGACCTTATTCCAAGTGTGTTGCACAATCTTGTGTGCTTTTCTATGAATATTCAAGTGGCAATCGACGAAAGTTTAATACAATAGCATCAATTTTCAAAAAACCTGCAGGAAAAGCAAACGAAGCAAACAACGAAATGACCGGTTACTAAGTAACTCTGGCTTGTCTAAGGACGATCCAAACATTTCTGTTATTCAACATTTTCTTTGACGTATAATTAAAATTTATCATGATTGATTACTTCAATAAATTATCGATTATTAAATTGTCATGTCAGACTCGTGCAGATGGCAAAAGTACGCAACGCGCTCACCAGTCAACAAACAAGCACAGTTGCATAATTCGTTACGTGTCCGATTTTCCGTATGGAAATGTAAGAAAACCGAAGGATTGTTTTTTTAAGAAGTACTTATAAGAGTGGAATTGTTTACCGCATTGTTACTCCCGGATATAGTGATTCATAGTCGACGCAATCGATTTTGTATAACAAAAATTGTTCCGATTTTCGATGCGACATGTTTTGCCCCTTGCAAATAATAGTCCAACGAGTCCGGATTAAATGTCGGTCATTAAAGGGACATAAGACTTTTCTCGGTTGCGAATACAGTACTGTATGTTAAGTGGATTTCAATGGGCGTATCCATCGGTCATAGAAAATGGCGATGAGGAGCTTGTACCTGTATCACTGCTGAGATACATAACGTGGTATTTGCATACGCAGAGGCGGTTCATCGTTATGTCGGCTCTTGCATTTCCAAAGCCTCAAGCAAATCCTCGAGAAACGTAAGATATAAAACATGCAGATCTTATCTTGTGCTGCCATCTTCCGGAAGTGTCTTGAAGCTTTTGTTTCCCTCATCGAAAGATATCCACCGTATCCCTTATGGGTAACTGGAAAGAGAAATTCAGATACAAGGTAATATTCCTTAAATAAATAAATGTATTGTTTGGTACAGTAGGAATTCAAGGATAAGGTCCGAGTCCTTTTAAATTTTCTGAATTTATGCCAATTATCGGAATTATTTAACGAGGAAGCCAAACACGTACGGAAAGGTAAGGTTTTTCGTTGTTGTTGTTGTTCACGAGGATTCCGGTGAAAAAAAATGTATTTAAATAAAGATTGATGGCTGAACAATTTAGGTCGATCGCCAATTGACAATATATGTGTTCTCACGTCAATCTACGTTGTCATGCTATGTTCAAAAAATTGTACCATTTGGCATATTGTCAATAAATAGTCTGTTGCTACTAAAAGATTGAATATTTTCGTACGCGATAGCAGAAATGAAGAGAAAACAAACAGACAATGAAGAAAATTTGATAATCAGGAAGATATGTCTATCTTCGAGAGCTCCGTCGATAATGCAGTCTGGCCGGTCGAGGCGCATCAGCAAGCGCTGAAGTTGAAGATTCGAAGGTTGAATACAGATTTGGAACGCGCCGAGTTGCAGAAGCAAGTTGCTGTAAAGGCGCTACAGACGGTGGAGATAAAGCAACAATTAATCGAAATCCATGCACCTGAATATTACAGGTGCTCTCCAAGATTGTTCTACTTTTCCTCAATAGCGTTTCGATCTCGACTTCAGAGCGCGCTGGCTTCGTCTGAATAGTTCCACGACACATCGCATTCCTGGCGATCGCTCGAAGTACATTTTCTCTTCACGTATTGGCCGCCGCGGCCTGCTCTGTGGCCAGGCAGTATTCGTTGGTTGTGGATGCTGCCTAATTGGAAAGAAGACGAAGAACAAGTACACTTTATCGCTACATTCTCCTCGGCTACCTCTCTTAGCGGTTACGTATTTTGGGCACTCCGAGAACTTCGCCATAACGTGAAATAATTTTTCTCCCCGAGTAACGTCGCAACATATTTTCCACAAAGATGCAACGCGCCGTCGTTATATTTTCTCGTAGTATCGCATCGAGCAGGTAATATTTTCATACATTTCACTCTAGCGATGGATATTTATCGAAAAACATTGTTTCCGTCGTTTCCAAAGATGATTTTGAACCCGGCAAGCCGGCGACCGATACGTCGTCGGGTTACAAGGCATTATCGTGTTCGATTCTTTTCCTCGATTTATAGCGCGTTAGTCGCACGACGATTAAACATTATTCGCATTAATTAATGTGCGACGTTCGATCGATACTCTGATCCGTTACTATACCTGCTACTATCATTATAGCTACTTATGTCGTAGTTCCGAAAACACTTATGTAACATGTTTATTGTCAATTGTGGCCGATTCGGTCTTGTACACCTTCATTGTTTTTCGCCCATTTTATTCTAAATTTAGACCCGGGGCTATCATTCCCAGAAGTAAAAGCCTAGAGTCGTGAGTTTTTTAAGGCCAGTACATTGTAAATCTCAGAGTAGGTGAGGCGCAACGACAAGCCGTAATCTCGTGGATCGCGTCTCGATTTTTTTTGGAATTCGAATTTGTTATCTCAAATCTCCAAACTTTAATGTTCTATTAATACCACGCTGGAAATTTTGAACAGAAAACGATAAGAAACGAAAAACTAACGAAAATAGAAAAAGATAGAGACAAATAGCACTGACTAATGAACAAATTAGAATAACTAATGGAAATAGTAAACAAAAATGCACTCACACTTTTTTGGCTACAATTATGTTTGTTTGCAGCCGAATGAGAATGAGCGGTCAGCCTGGTTCCGGTGCTGGCAAAGGAGGCGGTGGAGGTGGCAGCATCCGTTCTGCTGGAGGTTCCTTTGGAAAGATGGAGGCAGCGCACGAGGATCAATACTTCTACAATCAGGTGTGTATCGAAGCAGCTCTGCCATCCAAGATCCTATAGCGACGTTGGAATTGAAATAAAAATATTGTCTCTTCGCAGCAAAAAGAACAAATCAAGCATCTGCAAGAGGAATTCCATGATGAGATATCTTTCCACGAGGAGCAGATAAAACGTCACCTCGAGGCCATCGAACGCCACAAAAACAGAATCGGCAAAATGGACAAGGATTAAACATGCTAAAATTCAAATCCCTGAAACATCATAGATTTCCCATAGCAGCGTGCACTGAAATAATTTTTTTTTTCCAACGCACCCATTATAACTAAAAGTGCACTCGCTAGTAGACGATCATTCTTAAAAGTTTTTCTTATTACCAAAATGTTTATCATACTATATAAAAATAAAATGTCGTGCTTTCCTCAATTGACATTTGATTGTCTTGCTTTCATCTTACGAGGATAAAAGGCTGATGGAATGTAAAAATGATCCGACTCACCTGACTTCGATGTTCATCTGTCCCGCGATTCGCGTTGTTTTTCTTGAAACGTATTTTTATCGAAATTTGTTTCTATCCGATCGCGTTTTAGTTGAGGATTTTTTTTTACGAACATGTTCCGACAAATTCTTCGAGGTTTACCGACACGGTGAGTGTTATCGATGTTTTACGCACAATACATCTTTTTTTATTTGGCACAAAAGTTTCGCGACATTAAAATGGGGGTTATCGAGATTATGGACGACTTTAACGTTAATAATATTCTTTTCCACCGTTATATGTGTCTTCGCGGGAGGTTAATTTTTGTTCGATTATCAACGTCGATAGTTGCAGATCCTTCAGCACAAAGAAGAGCGAACCGGCAACGGTCAACTTTTTCGACAAAGATGTTGCTTTCGAGAGCGAATACTACTACAGACAGGTGTGTGCTATTGACGAATGCGTGCAACTTAAATTGATCGAAAAGCCCATGGTAAAAAGAATCTCGCACCAATTTCGATATTCAAGGATCGCGAACTATTGAAAATTCTGAAGGAAAGAACGGAGGAGGAGGTGAGGGCCATGCAGAAAAAGGTTGTCGCGATGCGCGAAAGGATCGAAGAATACAATCGCGATATCAACGAAAATTTGAGATTCCTGAGAGGACTTGAAAACGATCTGTCCGACGGTACCGAGAAAAAATCGTAAATAGCGGAACCCGCACTCTCGTCATCGCACTTAAATCCACTCGACAAAGTACACTCGAATGCATTGATCAATACTTCTTCGTAAGCAACCAATTCCGTACAGCGTAATTGATGAACGCCAGTTCTTTGTCTCGAAAGACCGGTCTCCGGAAAATTTTGAAACACCGTTAGTACTCCCACCATGCGCTGCGCGTCGCCGCTGAGCGACGATAAAGATGGCCGCCGTTTCGGCCGCTCCGCGAGTCCGTCGACCGACGCGCCCTCAGTTTCTCACATTTCATCGATCAGTGTGGTGTGTTCGCGTTGTTGCTCCGTGGGTTTTTTGGTGATTTATTCCCGACGAGCGTTATTCGTTGGTTTTTTACGTTCGGTGTGATACCTGAAGGGCCTCGCAAGAGACCCGAGGACAGAGCTTTAGGATGCAGCCAAGGATATACTTGATTCTAGCGAGCGCGGCGGCAATTATCGTCGGATGCAATGGTGCTACTACTGGAAGCGAGGTGAGTCCGAGACAATAAGGCAATAATACGTTCGGCCTGTTCTGTCATGTGTCCTGGACGCTGTCGCCGTTAAGCGTCAAATATATACCGTCCACACGCTACCTTCCACCACAAATAATCTCTCCGACCCTTTAACGAACTGTCCAAACATTCGAATTTCGAAGTTAGGCGTTTCCAAACATGTTTTTCTTATGTTTTTAATGTAAACTTTTTTCACGAAGCCAATGAAATTTGAATGAGCTCGAGAAAATAGTTCGGTGAAATTTTTACGATACTAAGCATTCGAGATGCGCTTTTTCTATTCCAGAAACATGAACTGTATCTTTTGACTCTACTATACGCGCATGTATATTTTTCGGGATGTAGCGTAGTAGAAAACAATCGTGCTCGTTTCGGAGCGAGACGAGAGGGTAATAATCGTAAAAAATAAGGGGCGTCGCGTTACATAGGTATTCGGTGGCGACTGATGCGTGCGTTTTCTACGGTTAGTCGATTCTTCGAGCTGCATATAATCGTAAAATATTCGTGAGGAATCTTCCGACTCGTCGTCCACGGTAGTATTTGTCATTGGCCGTGAGATAGTCGAGGGTTTCCTCGTGTACACACCGCCGGAACGGACAGACGGAAGAGAGCAAAGGAGAACCGGGTGGCGGTGCGGGACTGACAAAACGGTCAGTGACGGCCGGTCAGGACAGGGTTTGGGAAGGTATAGTGGAGGGTCCTCGGATCCAAAAGAATTCGCCATAGTGCCAGCCCGACGACCTCGGATCCCTTTTGACGAATGACGCGTTCTCTCGAAAATAATGTCGGGTATTTTCTTTTTTTTTAATCTATGTATCGAAGCACCGAATTCGCAGCTGACTCACTTTCGTTCATCCCAACTAACGGAATAGAAAAAGAAGATAAAAGCTTAAAGACACCCCAGGGACGCAAACGGGAATCGTTAAATCTTAGCGTGACCACATGGTGCGTATTCGGAGGGGTACACAGACGGGAATATATATCCACACCCTTATCTGTCCCCTCTCACCCTCACTCTCTCGTCATCAGCACGAAACTTACATCCCTCGGAAAAAAACGAAATGCGCACATAAAATTGACGACGAGGCGCGATGACTCGACTTACGGCCTAGGGTACAGTCAAAAATAAGCGACGTGTGCGTGCCGCAACGTGCGCCTCGGAGAGAGAGAGAAAACGAGTCTCGTGTGTGTACGACAGACCGTAACAAAAACCGCCCGTGGGTTGGCAACGACGTCGCTACTGCCCAGCCCATTCAAGGAACCCCCTGCGATTTATCGCCTGCCAGAGCAGTTACGTGTCTACGCGCTTCTACTATAATATTATTACGAGGATGTAGTACTATAATCTCTTCGGGAAGATCTCGTACGTTTACTATCGCCGATATTGGCTACGTTCTGTTGACGGAAAATTTACTATTATCTCCGTCGGACTTCCAGCGTGAATCTTTCTCGCGTCGCTGGCCGGGCCGGTGCGGTATATAAACACTGTATCGACGATCCGGCACACGACGGCAATATAAACCCGTGTTTATGCGCGCTCGCTGCGTCCTTCCGACTTCGGCCCGCTGCTATGCTCGCAGTGTTGACTCTGCCGTGGGCTTCCGAGTACTTCGAACTCTAACCGAAAACTACTGGATGTTTACTCGCTACGAGAACGTTCGTAGCGTATCGTGCGATCCGACGCTCGCGCGGAAATTCATTCAAGGCATCCCGCACAGCGGGCTTTTGGCGCTGTACCGGTGTGGAATATTTTTATTGACTTTTGCTCGGAGATTGATTCACGATATCGTCGACGGATCGCGGAGGCATGCATATGTATTTCTGACGCGTAATGTACCGCATTAATTCGTGGAAAGGATGCCAGTGGTGCCGCGTACCAACGAGGCAGCGTAATATCCTTTTATAGTAGCGACGGTTCGCGCCGTCCCTGACAGATCTTTCTCGGCTCGAGTCCTTTCTTCGCGCACCGACGATGACGTCCGCTCGCTCGCACCGGCGTCGCAAGCCTCCGGGTTCTTGCAAATCGAACTCCGCACTTGACACGCTCGATGTAAAAGTTTCTCACGCAATATCGTAACGCTTTCGCGTGCCCCAATCTGCAATTTCTCGCGGTTCGAGAGTTTAAGGAGGGAGTCTCGCTGCGCACTGACTTCGCATAAGTTCGACAACAATAATAGAAAATTACAAGTACTTCTTGATGGTGTAAAAATCTGAAAAAAATCATGTATACTAAAGGTACTGAGAAGATTAATTTTGCATAATAATAATTGCAAA
>JAPYZD010007048.1:0-15428 GCA_030522725.1 Ichneumoninae sp. B BG-2022a
CCGCCGCCGCCGCCGCCGCCGCCGCCGCCGCCGCCCCTGCCGCCGCCGCTGCCGCTGCTGCTGCTACCGCTGCTACTGCTGTTCATCTCCTGATCTCGTGGATCTGGAATGCGACTCACCACGGAGTTGAGTCGCATTTTCTTGAGAGCCAATCGCCCGGTGGCTATGCATTCAGCCTGGAAGAAGCCCGGGTGCACTGCCGAACAGCTCCGTTCGTTCTTCGCGGTTCGCCCCCTCTCGCCTTCTCTTTCAGTGTATCCTCGACCTGTCAGCCAGTGCGAGCGACAATGCCCGATCCGAGATAACGCTTCGCTCCTCGGGGACCTTGCTCAACCAACAGAGACTCGAAGAAAGAAACGAGAAAGAACGAAGATTCGCGTCGTCTGTTCGCTTCTTCGTTCTTTGGCAATATCTCGACTCTGACCAGTGGGCCGTTCTCTTCGTCTCTGCGGCGGTATCACGACTCTCAGTTGGCTTCGTACGCGCGGCTGCTCCTACGCCAGAACCAACCACCAAGAACACGCGCACTCCTGGATGCTGCTGTAGAGAAACCCCACGCGAGATCGAAGATCTACTTCTCAGCTGTGGTGAGCAGCTTAACACGTTTCTTCAGCCACTCTGCGTTGTATACGGTATACTTGCGACTTGGATACTTTTACCGTCAAATATAAGCAATATTTCCAGTCTCATTCGGGTGTGCAATATTCCTTTATTTCAATATAATATGCCCAGAATAAAGAAATAGTCACTTCATAGTCTCGTACAAACACGTATACTTTCTCTACGAGGTGTCTCATCTCTTTCTCTGATGGTCTCACTTGCTCTTTTGCTCTTGACTCGATACTCGTTTGAGAACTCGATGGGACCACCGAAAGCGGCGAAGGCCCCTTTTTCGGTGTCACCAAAACTCGTTCTTAGCCCTGGGGCCGTCGAGACTTTGTGACAGCAGCGCCAGCGTCTTGCAACTCGCGAGTCCGCGGTACCTAGTCAACCCACTTTACGACTTATCTCGAAACACTCGCTGCTGGCTATGTAACGTATTATCCTATGAGATACTCGATCCAGTATTCGTCTCATGACCGTATCAGGTATTGCTCCCGGTATCACATACGACCCTTCACCATGAACCTGTCCGGTTCTCCTTCGAAGATTAACCGTTCAACCTACATAAGGTCGGGCTAAATATCAACATAACATCAAAATATTTTAAATCCACTTTCCTCCGAAAGGGTTTTATAAGATAAAATCTAATTACGGGGCTCACTGCGTATTTAATTAACGCAGTCAGCCCTGCAATTCGTTTTTTCATTTTGTTAAGTCGTTTCCGCGAAAAATCTCTCGCATTCATACGTGTTTATCATCCCCTTACGAGGTCGATGGTTACTTTTGAAAAAATAAAAAACTTCATTCTTGTTCCATTCCATGACTCGATTATACATCTACCGAGTATACGCTATTATTCATTTTTGAGCATACATCACGAGAATCGTGCTTTGCAGTATATTCGTATCAATTCACAATTGATTTCAACGTGGGGATATATGTAGATATTAAACGACAGTGGTACGCACGATGCTACCGAGTCCGGATAATCTTTAATTTTTTTTTTTTTTTTTCATCAATTAATTAATATCCAGTTCCCGGCTATGCATATCGTACTCGCAAGTGCACGACGCGCGTCATCTACGTAATCTTTATCTCTTCTTCTCTTTTAAGCTTCTTCAGATACTCTAAGAACGTTAATTAATTATACTCCTTCACCTTTAGACGAACTATCGTAGATATGTCTACTGAACGGCACCAACCAACCCAATCGTTGAATAAAAGTGCATATTTCTCAGAATCAAACAATGAACCTAATGGGATTGTAAACAAGAAAAAGTATTTATTACGAAGATATGTGTTTTGGCGATTTCTCTCCTCGAACCAACAAAACTTGACGGCAGATGATCCCGATTGCTAAGTCAGATGCTACGGAGCTTTTACATTCGGTGAGAGATGTCGTGCCGTGAAAAGATGAGGTCGCGGTCGGAGAAGATTCCTTCAGATTTTTATGTCCCTTTTACAGCTCTCTAAAGTAGTGTCGTCTCGTGTTAGGCTTAGGTACCGAAAGAGCAATGTACAGCACCGCGGAGAACTTCCTCTTTATTATTTGACAAGAATTCCAGGGACAAATATTGATGGTTCAGCACATTACGTTTATTAAACCTAATGGCTTCACTGTCCGGAGGCTTGATCTAATTCTATCACTCAAGCAGCAGTAACTTCAATTCTACTTTTAATAGGAAATGCCTGCTTCATGGATGACCCCTCTGCTGATTGGATTGCGTTGAATGCTGGCAGATTCTATATAATGGGATACACATACAGCATACAGCCGAGAGGCCTCCGTAAATAAATCCGAGTCAACTGGTCGTGTCACCTGCTGCATGTGGTTAATTTCGATTCGGTCCCGTATTTGCATGAGCTGGAGCTGGAGCTGGAGCCGGAGCTGGAGCCGGAGCTGGAGCCGGAGCTGGAGCCGGAGCTGGAGCCGGAGCTGGAGCCGGAGCTGGAGCCGGAGCTGGAGCCGGAGCCGGAGCTGGAGCCGGAGCTGGAGGCAGCGGCGACGGCGGCAGCAGCGGCGGCGGCGGCAGCGGCAGCGGCAGCGGCAGCGGCAGCGACAGCGGCAGCGGCAGCGGCAGCAACAACAACATCAACATCAACAGAAGCGAGGGCGGGGAGTATAGTGAAACCAGCTTCGGACTGTCAAGCCGGTATAGCCGGCGGCTGGAGCGGCGACTGCCTGCTCACCCAGCATTTCCGCATCGGCTATCAATATCGAAACGAGCGATGGATTTACGAGGAAATTCCATATTCGTGCGCGGATGAATGACGAGGGATTCGCGCATGAATAATGCATTGACCCCGAGACGAAATAAATAATAGCGTGTGGCTTCGGGAGCGAACTGGCCGGCACGCTTCGATGCTTGTCGAACGCGCGAGCTCGACCACATCGTCGAGGCCGGCGTACTCTTCCCAATTCATATATATTTTATAAAAATTGTTATTCTTTAAAAAATCATAAACGCCGGGTATTACACATAGGATTTAGAAAATAGCACGTACAGTGTATAAAAAAGGGGTTCTACATAAAGTGATTCGTGTGAGTTCACCAACGCATTCACGCCTGTTAGTTTTCGTTCGTCTTTTTTTGATTTCGACCCCCTCAACGTTTTTCTATAACTCATAAGCCTCATCATCTAGCTTCCCCACTAACGCCGATAGTCGTTGTGAACTTGTAACCAGAGAAGATGGAACGTTAAGCATAGGTCCTTAGGGATAGAGCATACGTGTCAGTGACGTTTCCCCTAGATGCCTTCACTTCCAGTCGATTAATGAGATTTTCAAACCGAAAGTAACGTATTTTCCGGTAAATAGTCGGACATCTCATTTCTGGGATCTAAATTTTATAGTTGATACGCGAGGGCACGAGACGCCCGAACCACAACAATCTGTTAGTAATAATATGATATCAAAATATTGCGACACATGCGGTTTGGCCAATAGTGGTTTGCATAATAGATAGATATATTCGTTTATTTAGTATTATACCAGGGAGTTTAATACATAAAAAAGTTGAAAATTGAAATTTTCATACCGCTTCCTCATAAAGTTGAAAATTGAAATTTTCATATCGCTTCCTCATAAAGTTGAAAATTGAAATTTTAAATTTTTTTTCGGAAACTGCAGTCAAAAACAATGTAACAAAAAATCAATCGATTATGAGTTCTCACTCGATCATTTTTCGATGCAACACTGCATGTTTCAGAATTTTTTCGTATTTTTTCGAAGAGATATTTTCTTTCTTTAACTTGAAAAAAATGAAAATTCTTTGGAAAAATCTGATTTTTTTCCGCAAAAAACCATTATTGCATATAAAAATGGTCAGGCAATAACCTATAAACGACTGATTTTTTCATCTCATTTTTTCACAGTTTTTTTCAACAAAAAAAAATTCGAAAAAAATAAAAGGTTACGTCGGCCCATTCCGGCTCAAATCTTAAAAATACTTATATGTGACATGATTAAAAAAAAATTAATTTTAAAAATACATTCCATTTTTCAATTATAAATAATCTGAAAAAAGTAAAAAAATATTTGAGTGCTTTTCAGAGTTAATTCAATCATTTAAAAAATTGCTTACATATACCCTAATTTACCGTTCGCACTCAACTTTATGTGAATTGAGCTCGGCAGCACCACTAATTTCCGTATGCGCGCGTTAGTGCGCGTGATGTCCCTAATATCGTAAAAAGTTCTTATTCCACGATATTTATCGGTCTCAACATTATTTTGTTTAAAGGTTGGTTAAAATATGTCCAGGAATTAACTAGTCCGAGTAAACAACCCAGAGGGAAGTCAGAAACAAACACATTTCTTGTCGTAATCAGATCATTATTTATGTTTCAGTCATTATATTATACTTGAGAAAATATCAATGAAAAAAGGGAGTCATAAGTGGCATAATGAAAAAAGGGAGTCATGAGCGAAGTAATGAAAAAAGTTGAAAATTTCAATTTTCAACTTTATGAGGAAGCAATATGAAAATTTCAATTTTCAACTTTTTTCAACGTCAACGTCTTAGACTTTTATGCAAAACGGCTTTTAATTGCACATCGTACTAGTAGATTCTGGCCGAGTCGCTGGTTCTTTTAATTGAGAAATCCGAACGTCTGTATCATTAACGCATATATTTGACAATAAATTGCATACGTTCCAGTTGATTTTGATGATGTGAAGATTACGAGATATAAGCGGAGAGGCGAAAAGAAGTTAGGTTAAAGAAAAGAAGAAAAGTCTGTAAAGAAGGTGGAGCATCGCAATGCGACAGATAGATACACAGGGAGCGAAAAACGGTGGAACCAGTACGAACACAGACAGGCAGACAGACAGACAATCTCGCCTCGTTTATCAGAGTGGCATTGTAAAAGCATCGTTTCGCTGCGCGACACCCCCTTTGTTGGTAACATTCACGAGGCCCTGGACTACTCAATCCTTTCTTTCATTCACTCGGCTCTTTTCATTTTTCTTCGAGACGCGCGGGTGCGCTTACACACATGCACGTATAACAAACTTATTCGTCACGACGCACCCACCTTGCATCACACACTGAGAGCTTCTTTCCCTTCCTCAGGTATAACGATACTCAGTTGCCTGTAGCATGCCTGTAGCATACCTGTATCTTCGATACGTATGAAACTCACGTCCTTACCAGACGTTACATTTCACATGGTATTCCGGAAGTCGAGAAGCGGTTTCTTCTTTTCAGGGGTGCATTCGATGCGTGCGTGCGTACGTGCATGCCTGCGTGTGTCTCTGCTGTAGCTGGTGCTGCTGCGACGCCACAAAAGAGCCAAGGTATGAGTTTATCTATTCACAGGATGTCCGGGTTGAATATCTCGGACTCGCCCTTTTTTATTATCGTCACTTCGTCATTGACGCACCTTCAAGCCAGTGTATTCGTTTTAACTATCTTTTCGGTTCTCAACGCACAATAATTTATTTCGTACAAATTAATATTTGCAAATACTAAGAAAATTCAATTTACATTGCATTTTTTATATTGCCTGCCGCTTGTGTTCCATTTACTATAGGAACACAATATTGTAAGAAACAAGACTTTGTTTTCACTCGTCAGTCAGTACGTCTGTCTTTTCGTCAAGGATTCCTTTTTCACGATGCGAGTATTTTCTAGGATCAAGAGAATTTTTCCTACCGCACCAATATATATGCACAAGATATAATCGTATTCGTACTGACGCACCTGTACGAAAAGTGGGTCATTCGATTGCCATCATATTACACGAAAGAGTATAGAGTCTCCATTCGATTCGAATGTGGCTCAAGTATATTTTTTCCCCTTTTCGTAGTCACACGATAGGGCAGCAAAAGGATCGGTTTTCAACCGGCTCTCTTTTATACTTATACCACTCATTTTTTTCGTTGTCACCGTATACTATTCAGTATAATATTCAGGAAAAGATGGATGCAGGATACACGGTATTTTTAGAATGAACTGGCAATAGCTCACATACGCGTACACATTTTCTGGCGAGTGTATGTATGTTTAGTAGTATACACATGTACCTGCATGTCCAACAGCGTCGAAGGGCCGAGAAGCAAAAGCCTATTGTGCGTATGAGAATACCGGACGGCGTTTGGGCGCAAACACCACAATCGTCTTCTTGTGCCCTCTCTGAGATGTTATAACATAACCGATGTCACCGGGGTCATAACTGAATACCCTCATGTTTATTTAATGCTCCAACCTACCGGTTATTGACGTTGTGTTCTCGTGATCGAATAATATTCTTCGTAATCTTTGTTTGTTAGTACAACGACTGAAGGCGCATAACTGATACAATGCATTGCTTCTACACTTGAGATCGCGTGTGTTTCCGCAAAATGAAAAACTTTCATAAAACCTACGATCCCGATTCCTTCAAACATGTTTTATTCTCCGTCAATGTTGCTTGAAATATAAACGGGAATCTTACGTTGTAATTTTTTATCGGGATGATGCTGTACTTTGAGTTCATAACCCCGATGCGCATAGCGAACGGAGTCAAATAACGACGATTAATTACGTGAGGTATTATATTATTTAACAGCCTAGCTTGCCACACAAGTTGGAGATAGGTTAGGGCCGACTGTCTATAATTCAATCGCACATCGTTATATCTATAGAGAGCTGTGAAAGACTCCACGCAGCGAGTGTATAAATTATGATAAATCTTGGCGATCTTATCTGGATGCCTGGATTATGTTGTACTTGGGAAGGAATTTTTTTCGATGTTTTGTCGTTTCGGTTAACCTATTTTCCTTCCTCATAAAGGAATTAATAAGTGTTCAATTTTTTTTCTTTTTTTTTCGCGATATTTATTTCTTCAAAAATGTCTGCGCGCGCTGTGACTCTTAATTTTCTTTCAGGTATCGGGCAAAACAGTATACAGATGGTTGTATACAGATGGATTATGATCGCCTGATGATCTTTAGTAAATTTGGGGATAATCGATCGAAACGTTAAAATTTTTCGTATTAAATAGTCGTCTGTGAATAAAATAAGTGACAGATTCGTGATCAGCGTGGAACAATACATTAAATATAGTCCCGGAACGACGACTAACGAATAAAGTTTACCGGGGATTTTTATAGACAATATTGAAAAAAATTTGTGATTTTGCATATTTTTAAACAGCGATTTCTTTGCTTCCCGATGACATCGCGGAAAAACTCAGGTGCCTATCATCTGCTACGACAATAAATACACAAGATGATGGATATGACGGGGTTGAAAAAGCTAGACAAAAATTCATCATTTGGATTTATTCCGTAAAAATCCGAAAGTGCCGAAAAAAATGTCACGAATACCGATTCGACAAAGCGCAATCGTGGTGTATTTTTTTGCGCCGAACTTGAATTCGGCCAGTCGTTTTCCCATAAAAGTAAAATACGACGTTGACATTGAAAACAGTTGAAGCAGTTGAACAGTTTCATATTAGTTTCTCATAATGTTCCTTTATTCGCGGAGCTTTCTCTATGAGGAAGTAAAAAATATAGAAAATGCTTTCTCATATAAAAAGCTTTGCGAATAAAGGAACATTATGAGGAAGCAATATGAAAATTTCAATTTTCAACTTTTTTTGTTACCCGTCTATACCGTCATAATTTCCCACGGCAAGATAAGTACGTAGTAACCTTTCTCGGCTGTTCTTGTTGACTGGTACCTGCATAAAAATTCAATATTCCTTTCAATGATGACTTGAAATAAAATAACGTGCCAATATCAAGGCAATAAACTTGAAACAGTATAATACACAAGTAACAAACAATCGTACGCTGTGGATAAAAAACGTGGTGTGAGCGTAGACACTTTCCACTCTTATTATGTGAGGATGTATATCACTTTTGTCAGTGGTGCACGCGGCCTCGCTGATTGTTAACGCTGAATGCTAGAATGCTAGAATGCTAGAATGCTAGAATCGCCAATTAGATAAATTCCTTCAAAATCTGTAAGAAAGAAATTTGCTTGCTCGATATTATGTATACTTAATTCATTAGCTTCTCGACGGTTTTGTTAACTCGCAAGCCGTTTCACATTCTCAACGTTGTAAAGGAACATTTTATAACAATTCCCACGCACGTTGCTTTACACGCGGTAGGCGGCATCCCTTTGGGGTAAGTACCTGCACGTGCAGCAAAATTGAAAATCGGGAACGGTCTCTACCTGCTGCGCACACTTTACGATGGAAAAAAAGTAACAACAACAGCAGTACCGAAAGGCGAGGCGGTGCACCTTCAATTGACAAGCGATGGAAAAGTAGGCTCACATCTGGCCGACACGTGGTGAACCATCCACCTCTTGGCTGTCAGAGCTCTTGCAATAAGGACCCTTGAGTAGTATTCGAGTCTCTATGTGGAGGTGTCTCGGTTGATATTTGTCTACCTCGAAAACCCCGCCACTGGCTACACTAAGCAACTGAATTTGCTCTACGCTGGATAGCAAATACTACCTTAAACTTACGGTTCTCGGTGAGTATATCAGGTGGTCCCTCGTCAACGCCAAACATGTGTTTCGTATTAGCTACATACCATTCCCGAAGGTGCACACCGGAGGTCCCTCCTGCAGGATTCTTCTACAACCGAAGAAACATGGGTAAGTACGTGAAGAACACATCTGGCTTAAATAGCTTTATTGGCGATTGTCTGGTTCGCCCCTGTCGACAGATTCAACATTGACCGCTAAAACACTTCCAGATGTGGGAGCTATTTATAATAAAAATACGTCAGTGTCTTTATATATAATCGTGCATCGATCTTTTATACTTATTATATTATTTAATCGTACGAATCCATTTACCGTAAGGCACAGTCAATTGATTCTTGTTTATTGAAACATCTCTCAACAGTATGTGTAATTTACGACGAAATGCGCGGAGACCGAGAATCCCAGAGGTAAAACTTCAGACAAGCTGTATCCGTACAAAGGGCGAAATACGTAGGTAAACGGATGGTGAATCGTTGCCGGACCACCCGCGGTTCTCTATTAATAGAACCACCAGCCGACGTGGCAGGTTAACGATCGCCCTAAGATTCGTACTATTTGCCAGTATTTGCCATAGACAATGAGGACTTATGAGTACCAGCAGAACCGAGAATTCCTTTACAGTCGTTTGAAACTCAAGGCTTTTGGGATGGATCGACAGAAATACCTATTAGTTTGACTTTTTTTCATACTTTGCGCTCTCGAGTTTTTGAGAACGGTTAACAACAACGTCTCTCTTGGGTTTCAGTTGGATGGATTAAAGTATTGTATTAAATACAACTTGACGATAATCCTTTTTTTTATATGATTATACCTTGAGTCTTGTAGCAATGAGGCAATAGGGCAGTGGGTATGAGTTTTAAGGTATATAAATATATTCCCATTGAGCATGGAATAAGACGGGAGCTTGTTGAAGCTCAGCGAAAAAGCCAAACTAATGCATTCGTTGCCGACCCTCGGTTAGAATTGCCGATTCGAGTAACGTATTTCAAGTCTTTCCGAGCTTTTAGTACTTTTAAACACACGTTAAATAAAGTGAAGCTAAGCTACTTGAGTTTCCGGATCGACTCACAGTTTCAGCTTTAATCGCTCTCGCAAGCCCGAGAGCCTTATATTCCTTCTCCTTCATCCGTTTGGTCCTTTCGTGTCTCTTCTCCTCGTCGTACCCTCGGCGATCTCCGCAAAAAATGCGTCAGCGCCAGTTAACTTAAGTCCTAGAACGCTCTTCCTCTATCCACTTTACGTCTATTTATCGAAGGACATAGGTATTTGCATTTCGTCGGGATTACAATTGACGACCATTGTATCAACACACTAGTAGACGCCCCATTCTAGTCCTTGAAATACCTCGTCAATTTATCAATGAAAATTATTTAATTACGAGAGTAAACGATAATTAAAACGGACGGATTCTGTCGGTTGGGCATCGCAAATATTTCAATGATTGTTCGAGCAGTAAGACAAGGAATAACAAGTAAAAAGAATTGGACGATTAATTGCGATGGGCAGAATCGAGGCTCGACCGTGTCTAAAGTATACCCCATCGTTTAATTAGACAATTTCTTTTTCCTCGGGGTTCCCCAAGAGGGCAAGAGAATCATGAGGCGAGACCGGGGCATTCTCGCTCTTTTTCTTTCTGCCTATCCTTCACCCCTCATTCGTCCTCGCACGCGCCCTACTCAATCAGCCACCGGATTACACTTTTAATTCATTTTTTAAACTTACTCGGCGGTGTCCTCTCTCCCAGCCAATCTTAGAATCGTGTCATTTTCACCAGAAAACCATCGGCTTTCTCTTTCTAATGTAAATTTTCAACCGAAGTACAATCATTTTTAAATAAATAAAGCTGCAACTATACAACTCTCTCGGCACGATTATAAAAAAATCAAATAACAGAAGGGCATTTTTCATTTCGAAGAAAAGAGGTCAGGGTTGCTAGAAAGAGCTGTAAGCATACGGTAGATTCGGGCCAATACAGAGTGGGTCGGTATTACACCGTTATTGCTTATCACACTCTAAACCCTCGAACCCACGGTTAGTAGTGGTGTTGCCGCTGCTGCTGCTGCTGCTGCTGCTGCTGCTGCTTCTTCTGCTCGCCCCCGTAGAATTGCGCGACGCTCGGCTCACGTTCAGTCGAATGAGTGGCCATAAACGTAAACCGTGTTCTTTTAAGTGGGGCGCCTTTAAAAAGATCGCCTCTGCATGTATGATCGCTCGAGCCAAGTGACTCGACTGCCTATGGAGGGAGAAAGGTTTCGGTTTTCTACGTCTCTGTTCCTCGCATTCTTCGCTCTGTGCACGGATGGGCACGTGGAACGACGACAGAGGGAGAAAAGAGAAGGAGCGGGCGTAAGCTACGCCGGGGATAGTAATATTCTTTAACCCCCAAGAGAAGGCTTACTGCAATAACCCCCCGGGCTCAAACTCAAAAACCCGCAACGCTTGACTCTATGTATCTCATCCTACTCCTCTACCTCTTATGGGCTGCTTCTGGTGCGGGATATTGTTGGATAACGCGAGTCGAGTACGCCCTATAGTGGCACAATAAATCTTGTCCACCTTCTTTCAAATACAAGTGCGAGCGTAACCCGCTAACCTATCTCAATAATACGATATTCGAGAACTACATTCATACTACATTGGAAAGTTTGGGTACATGTAACGACTTTAGTGAAAGTGTAACATTGCGAGACTAAAATTGAAGATAGCACGAATCGATCGGCAATATAGCGTACAGCGTTGGCAGAGCACCCCTAAGTGACGGAGGCTCATTTCTCCATGTAAAAGCTATAGTAGTAGCTACGTACACATTCGGTACGAAAGAATAGCAAGCGCAGCTCTTCCCCGAAATTAGTAGTGGGAGAAAGTAAGATGTAGAGAGAGGGAATAAAGCGACCGATCGGGGGTCGGAAAAAAATTGGTGGCAATAAAAATAAATTACATGCGTCGTAACGCTCGGTGGTAAGAGGCCCGAGTGGGAGAGAACGAGGCTTGGAGGCATCCATCCCGAGCGCGCTTGCATACTTCGGGTCCTGATTAAAATTGGGGTGTGCCGGTACGAGCGCACCGATCGTCTCGCCCCAGGCCCTTCCTTCGGGATTCGTTTCTTCTCGTCTTCTTGTTCCTTCTCCGTTTGCTTTCTCTTCTTTTTCTTTCTCTCCTTTGGCCGCGTAACTCATGTGTCCGCTTCGTTATTTTCGCTTAGTCCTTTTATTTTACTTTTTTTTTTTACTTTTTTTTGCACTCCAGATTGTAGACTTTAACTCGTTTACCTTCGTTTTCTTATTTCCTTACATTTACGCAGTACTCGTGTTAGATTTTGTACCTAGCACGGTTCCCTTCCTTGGCAACTCGACACACACCCCCCACCCCAAGAGTCTTCAATTGAGGCCGAGCTCTCGAGGGATTGCATGGGGCACTGCTATAGCGGTATGCGTGTGTTGTAGCCTCCGTAGTATCAGTGTTAAAAAGTAGTAGTTGTAGTCGTATAGATGAACTACAGCGCGGACGATAGCGCAGGTCTCGAGACGTGGAAGTGCTTTCGCGTAGGCGTCAGAAAACAGAAAACGCAACAGTGGAGTCTTTCTCTTTCTTGTGTGCTCGTCGTGGCTGCGAGTCTCATAAGATATAAGGATAGTCAGCATGTCGTGTGTTACACATGCATATAATTCGTTCGTGCCATGGTGAACCAATACGCACATGGCCAATCATACATAGTATCCCCTCTCGTTGCACGCACGAGCCAGCAGCAATCTTTATACGCGCACGCACATATTTATGTTTTGGCGCGTGTATGCATGCATGGACGATTGGACATGGTCTCCGTGGCACGGTGCGCGGACGTGCGCAGGGTTTTCGCATTTATTTAAAGCGCAAGGACACCTAGTCGAGTCCTGCACCAGGCCGAGCAGTTCTCGGGCGCAAAGTGCCAAGATGTGTCCTCGTCCACGTAACAAGCTATCGCGAACGAGCACAACTCGCCAACGAGAAATACAGACAGGACGATGTATGCAAGGGGGAGGAGATAGATAATTAAAAAATGAAAAAACGGAAAGTGGCACACGCACACGCACGCGCACGCGCACGCGCACGCGCACGCGCACGCGCACGCGCACGCACACGCGCACGCACACGCGCACGCACACGCGCACGCACACGCGCACGCACACGCGCACGCACACGCACGCACACGCGCACGCACACACGCACGCACACGCGCACGCACACGCGCACGCGCATAGTGCGGAATGCGGAATGCGAAAAGTCGTTACGAGCAATAAATTGTTACCGACAATTACCCTGGATCGGGCATTATTTATGATTATACATTGAGCGATATAATTGCATCAATTACTACTATCAGCGGCGCCGCGGCTGACTGTTTTGTAACTATACCGAATGTTCGACAAATTCACCCACTTACAGAACAAAACTTTGTTGACGTTTCGATATTGTTGAATATTGTAAAAAGTGTCAAAAGTACTTACTAAACCAGATTATTTAATGCATATTACCAGATGTAAATCAGATTATAATGCATATGTTGCGAGGTTGGGAGCGGACGGACACGAGTAGAGTGTAATCGTTGTCTTTGCCGATCAGGTTCAACCGGATCGTCAGAAGACCCTAAAATTTTCCAATTGGAATTAGCAGCTCGCGATAATCCTTAGCGGCAACGGTTGTTGGCACCAGCTGCATCTGTAGTTGCTTGCTGTGCTGAAAGCGACGTACGAGACGCCACATACCAAGGCCAGCACACGATGGCCAATAACTTCCTTGGAAAATGACAGCCAGAGGGATCGCGAAGTCGAGGTAGCGGCCCTGAATCTTTCGCAGTTGCGCGAACATCTCCGTGTAACGCGACAACTTTCCTCCGTGCTGATGTGAGGCAAGCGAGGTTCATAATTCACTGTGGTGCGTAAGAGGTTTTTTAAAAATCGAAAGTGTGAAAAAAATTCAGGAGCGTATAATTCCATGTATTTATTTATTTTTTTCACTGAGTACAAATCCGTCGAAGTGAAACACAACGCTGTTGTATTTCCACGCGTCCAATCTGAATTGGCCAGATGTTTTGCATAAAAGTTAAACACGACGTTGACGTTGAAAAAAAGTTGAAAATTGCTATTTTCATGTGGCTTTCTCATAATGTTCCTTTATTCGCAAAGCTTCCACTATGAGGAAGCGAAAAATACGAAAGAATTATTTCTCGTAGAAGAAGTTTCGCTAATAAAGGAACATTATGAGAAAGCAATATGAAAATTTCAATTTTCATTTCTTATGAGGAGGCGATATGAAAATTGCAATTTTTTGATGAGGCGAGCGAGGGACGAAACTAGATATCGTCTTCAATATCTTGTATTTGTGTGTTATCTGTTGTTGCGGCTGCGCGCATAGTGGCTTAATGTTATTTAGTTGGTTGACAGCGAATCGTTTGATGAGATATTTACATACTATCGGTGTGATGAATGCGTGTTAGTCCCCGGATTGCACACACTTCCGCACTTTTAATTTCTTTTTATGCATTGAGAAATATGGAGTGGCCATATTCAATTATAGGTCGGCATATGCTCTTATATGTCTGAGTTAACTACTTTATGATCTAGGTTTATATATACATACTTGGCGTGTTGGCAAGCAGCGATTTCCACATTAAATGTATTGATTTTAGGAGACTGCGGACTGATTTTATGGTCGAAAATGAGCGCATTCTATTGTGTTTTACCGAAATAGCCAGCTTTTGATAAAGCAACAATTACACATTTGCCCTCCCATTTTTGTACGTCTGTGAAATGTTCGTAATCACACGGGTGAGAAAATTGTATAATGCACTCTTTTGACATCTCACCACGATTTCGCGATTAGTGAATGTCCGTGGACGACCCTTAATTTTTTTCAGTTAAACCTGCGACCTTGTCCAAACTTATCGGTAACAATGCACCGCGCTGCTGTAAATCTCTCCTTTCGACACTATAGAAACTGTTATATAAATGACTAATGGATTAAATTTTCATACTCTCGAACAGTAGTTCCGTGAAGTTACGCGATATACGTATTCGAAGACATACTATACTCGCACATTTTCGCATATCCTTATCGCCAAAGCGGTAGTCCCGTCGAAAAGCTCGATAAAACGGAATATTAATGGCATCTTCGATGCATAAACACTTTACGTAAGGATATTATCGAGCAATAAATCCGGAGACTGCACACGTATCTTCGGTAATCTTCTGTGCTCTATCCAGTTTTATCTCTTACGACTATCCTCCTATCGTCGATCATGCTGAGTCGCGTAACCGCACCGAAGTTTACACCGTCTTCTGTCCTTCGCCCTTCTTCTTACATCTTTGACTTTCGAGTATGATCCCACTGTGTGGTCTTGTCCATCGATCGTACGACTTGGCAGTCTATTCTTATCATTATCAAAACGACTCCCGATTAACTGCAATTTCCTTTTCTCTTCCTCTTTATTTAAAATCAATAACTCTGCAACGATACAGGAAAGCGTGTCCATCTTTATCAATATCTTTTACTCTGACATATTAATTGTTCCTGGTTTACAACAACTTCTCTAGATGTTCCGTCTTGGTTAGTCTCTCTTTCTCGAGCAGAAAGCGACTGTTCGTTTCTATCGACCCTGCACTGACATAGGGGAGAGCGGGGCAAAATGGGACAATGGGGCAAAACGGGACAGTGAGGGCAAAACTCAATTTTCCAACAATTTTTGGATGCCCCTTTTGGTCCCAACGATACATCCGGGTTTTCAACTCCGTTTTGCCCCACGGGCCACCATTGCTACCATCCAAAAGTTATTGGGAAGTTGCGTTTTGTTTCATAATCCCGT
>JAPYZD010007059.1:0-15424 GCA_030522725.1 Ichneumoninae sp. B BG-2022a
TACCTTTAGTATACATGATTTTTTTCAGATTTTTACACCATCAAGAAGTACTTGCAATTTTCTCTTATTGTTGTCGAATTTATGCGAAGTCAGTGCGCAGCGAGACTCCCTCCTTAAAAGCATGCTATTTAATCATTTATCGAGGTGGGAGTGAAATAGGACTTTTTAATTTGTACTTCACAACAGTCGTAAAAATGATCATAATATATTGCGAAACACAAAAATATTCTTCGCGTTTTCGAAAGCCATACACTGGACGTATTACCGGTAGAACAGTAAAAAAATAAGTAATATAAAGGTTAAAAATTGGTAAAAGATAAGTAAAGTAAATTTAAAAATCTGCAAAAATAAGTAAAGTTAAATTAAAAAAAAAAAAAAACGGTGCAAACTACTTTTCATATGGCTGCTTTATTTATTACTATTTTGGACGCAGTCAACATTTTTGCCTTTATGAGGAAGCCAAAAAGCAATTATCGAACTTTCTCATAGCCATGTGCAAAATTTTAATAAATGAGGAAGTCATGTGCCAATTACTTTGCACCATTTTTACTATTTTGCGTTCTCCTAGAGGAAACTTTGTTGCCTCCAACAAAAAAAATTCGAGAATTTAATGAAAACGTGTTCGGAATGTTCGAAAACATCTTATAATTATATGCTCATATGAGCGTGTGAGCGCGTGAGTGTGATCGTGCAATTTTCATATGGGTCTCATAATGTTCCTTTATCACGAAGCTTCCTCCACAAGGAAGCCAGATATAATGAAAATGCTTTTTCATAGGAGAAGCTTCGTGATTAACGGAACATTATAAGAAAATGAAAATTTCAATTTTCAACTTTTACTTATCCTCGTAATTAATATTGGGTTTTTTTTCTTGGCTTTTTTTTCCGTTGGCGTTTTTTTCGGCGGCTTTTTTTCATGGGCTTCTTTTTCCTGGCTTTTTTTTCTTCGGCTTTTTTCCCTAGATTCCATATTTACATCCGTCAGGAATTCAAGTTCCACACTCGTACATTTGAGCATCGCATCGAAAGCGAGACCAGGCGCTGTGGAATAATGCAGAGGATCTAAATTATACGATTTCTTGCAGGCGCGTCGGAAGTTTTCAAAAATGTCAGCTAAAAGTAGTACATCAATTTTCAAATACAGATCCGAATATTCGCCCAAGGTGTTGATTTGAAATACCCGCCAAACATTTACCGCGTGCGCGTATTCATCGTCACTAATATTCTCGTCGTTTAATTTGGAGAAAAAGATTTCCTAATTTGGAGAAAAAGCTATCAAGATAGTCGTAGGGGAAGACTCCTTTTCTAATGAGTAGCTCAAATTCCTCTGCACTATCACAATGTTTCCGTGTTATCACCTTTCCCTCCGCGTCGAGATACGATGCTAATTTTTGTATGCTACTTGGCATAAATCTAAACGAATCGATAAATTGATATTGCACAGCTGGTGACTTCACGATTTTTGTGAACGATTGTGATGATACTTCACTCTTTTAATATTCGAAATAGGGACGGTCCAGGAAATATACGGTGAGGGGAAAAGGGGAAATAATAATGTACCAGTGTTTTGTGTAGAAAATATAATATGGTCTTTAATGCTCAGTTGTATGGTGAATAGCAAATAACAAAGAGAAATGAACGTAGGAAGGAATAATAGAAAAAACATTTTTTTAAAGTAAAAATCCGAAATAAAAATAATGCGCAAAATAACAATCGTAGTGAATGCAGGAAGAAACAATAGAAATAATATTTAAAAAAAGTGAAAACCGGAAATAAAAATAAGGCACAAAAATTGCGGTAGAAGTGTCAATAATCGTTCACTCGAAACAAAAAAAAGAAAGAAAAGAGAAAATAATTGATATACCAAAAAAATTGAAACAAAACTTATGGAAAGAAACAAAATTTATAATCGTCGCTGGGGAGGCGGTCGCAAGGATTAATCGCACGGAGAGGGGGGCTGGCCGGTGAAAATTCTATACAAAACGGTCGGACTTGATCAAAACCAAAAAAATATAGAAAAAAGAAAAATGAATAGAAATGTCGGTTTGTTGTTTGGGCGCCAGCTACTTTCTCGGTGTAGCACCGTAACTCAAAAAAGGGAAAGAAAAATCTATTAATTTGCGCTGCACACGGCTAGCAGGGGAAGGGGGGTATGGGGGATGAGACTTCTCAGGCCGAGGGCACTGTCTAGTGCTTCTTGATAAATTACCTCGGCACACATAAAAAACTAGGAAAAATCACTATAATGAAAATTGTAAAAATTGCAATAAACGAGTCTCGGGGAGTAGGGAAAAATCATAATAAAGATAACGCTCGCTGAAAAATTCCGCGAATACCACCACTCACGCACACGTGTTCAAGATCACAAAAATGCCGACGCACGTGGCAGCCGGTACTCGACAGTCGAAAAATTATACAAAGAAAAACGGCTTAAAATTACAAAAACGGGTGTGGGTAAATTTTCAGGGGGTCTGGAAGGTGGGAAAAATCGAGAAAAGGGCAGATGGGAAAAAACTTATGCACTACTCACTCAACCTGGTCACTCTCAATGTATCGGTTACAATTTCCTCCGATATATCTCTCAATATTCCTCTCGATATTCCTCGATTAGCCTTGGTCGTTAAAATTCCGTAATCTTATTGCTTATTGTTTCGTATTCTCCAGGAAGGAGTCTGATTTCACAGTTGAATAGCCGAGTCGTAAAAATTTCCGAATACCGGATCTCAAGCACACTCGCCTGTCACACACTCCAAATCGTCTCACGCCTTGGTTCGAAGTGAAGACAGCCTCGCTGCTTCCGACTTCTTCTCCGACCTTAGGGTCGGTCGTGTACGGGGGCGACAGGTGTCGCGACAATTAATTGGCTTGTTCCGGGACGAGTTATCGATGCGCGTCGGGATTGGTCCGTCGCCCTATACGAATATTCGTCGCGACGGAAGACTCGTCGCGACGCTCGACGCGCGCACCCTCGGCATCGATTGGCGAATCGATCGCTGAGCAATTCTCGCCGTCGGGAGATGGCGAATCCTTGCGGTGAGTCGAGGTAGTGTCCAGCTGACAGGTCTGGCAATGTTTATGGGGGTTAGGCTGTATCCGGCCGCATGAATCACCTCGTCGATTTATACTCGATTTTTCGAGCCGAGAGGGAATCGTCGGCGGTGTTTCTTGGTGGCGGCAGTGGTTTTTCGTCGGCGATGGGACGTCCGGGGGTTCTTCGTTCTTCGTTCTCCGTGCTTTGTTGAGAGAGTCGGGCTGGCGGGTGAAAGTTGGAGGTTAGGGTAAGTCGGGGAAAAGGGTTAACAAATATACAAAAATAATACAGTTCGTCGCTTAATCGTTAATTCACGTTATGTTTTTTTTTAGGTGAGTGGTGGGCCTTCGAGCCAAGCTAGGGAAGGGCTTGTGACGTGCCACGTCACAAGATATATATTTTTCTTTGTTTACGGGCAAAAGCTGAGTTGACCCTTTAATCTTTGTTGCCAACTCTTTAATTAGAAAATGTGAATCGTAGCCTGATAAATTATGAAAAATGACTGGGATGACGTGTGACGTTGTAAAATTTAAATTGCATTGGTTATGCGCAGGCACTCGATATTCTCCCGTAAAATGACAATGATCCCTGACTTTTTTATCATTCGTATCAAAGGGATTCTCACATATATGACACGTGGTTGCCGATTTAAACTCACGCTTCTGAATCGCGCTTAATTTTTCATCGGTGTCACGTAACGTATCAGCGGAGTAAAAAAGTCAGCTAATTTACGCAACTCCTTCATGAACCAGTCGATGCAATCTTTACCACGATAACATTTGCACTGCGAGATTTCAGTCGAATATGTACAGTGTACATAAAAAGCTATACTATGAGGTACATGTTTCTGATTGTCCAGTGAAGATTGATGAGGCTCCAAGAACCATTTAAGATCCGCATAAATAGCGAATGGGACGTCTTTATATTTGAAATTCTTTAATTTAAAAATGTTTTCCCCTTCTTTTGGAAGGATCATTTTGCACCCATTAGCACTAAAACAATCGGGTTTACGCTTGTGTAATCTACCATCCGTTTGGAAGTGAGATAGACATCTATCACACAACCAAGTCGCATGATTATGCTTGGATATTTGTGAACTAACTAACCGCGATAAATTCTTAATCCTCGCGAAATGGTGCACTGGATTATTGTCATGGAGTTCAACTTCGGTTTCAAGCATGAGCAGATGTACCGTGTCTCGTTCGGACTTCTCCTTACTTAAGTATATCGGCACGATATCCGATTTACCCTTCCTACTTTCTACACCATAAACATTTATACATAATTTATTTAATCGCTCAAACCGTGGTATCGACTTAACTTTCATTGGATAACTAAAATCCTTATACGCGAGCACTTGACGACCTTGTACTGCTGGAGAAAGTGCCGCGGTGACCGCTGACAATAAGCAATAAGGGTTGTTGTTAATAATGTTAACGACGGCGCGCTTCACCTGCAAATCCTTTGGAACGCTCACGAACGTTGATAATCCTCCTCTTAGCGGCGTGTACTTAGTCATGTTGAATTGTAGATTGATGATTTCAACCAAAGACCAGCTGGATTCTTTCTGTTCGAATTGCTCCACTTTTAATAATAATTTCTCCTTCACGTGCTCCGAAAAACACTCTCCCAGGTTCGTTGAGCGAAGAATCATTTCGTTCCTTGTATTGAAAATTTTATTCACCTCCACAATTTCGTCATTTTTTCTGATTCTGAATTTGCACGTCAGAATAACAGTAACTTTTAACGAACGTCTGCACCTCTTCTTTTTAGAACCGTTCATCATTCTTTTCAATCTCGCGATGATAAGTCGTTTCGAATCATCCAAAAAGTCGGATAGATCACGATGCTGCAGGTTGATGACCATCCCCGTACGTATTCTTCCCTTGAACGCCGTCTCGGGATCAACCCACTACACTTTAGTTGAGGCAACACCGGAACCACTCTTTCTAAATTTTGTCATAAGCGACATTAACACAGCAATTGTAGTCTGGATTCTAATTTTTTCACCAATAGTTTTTGAACTTTTCCGCAAAATCTTCCTCAGCAATTTAACATTATCATTGCCGAACTTTATCCACTGCTGCGCCTCAGCACGCGAGGGTTTATCTCTAAAAGCCGAATACGCTTGCTCCATAATGGCAATGAGCCTTTTGCACTTTTTCGAATCCATTTTTATAACTCATAGACATGTACATACGAGATAAAACGGGGAGACTAATTTGAATCGCAGAGAAGTTCACGAGACAAATGTACACTGAGCACTAACCAAAAGAAAGCTAAAATCTACTACTCTGTTTCTCGTTCAGCCTTCCCATGTACTCATGCAGACTTAAGAAATAGAATCAATCGATGCCGACTCGCTATCCGTGGCCCAAACAAAATCTTTGACGGTTGACAAAAATGGGTGAGAGAGATAAAAGTGGTGAGATGGGAGAATGTGTACGGTTGATGGAGAGGGATATACCCTCAAGATGCCTTGCGTTCGAGGCATTTCGTAGCAGCATCCACAGCGGGTATATCACCCCAGCATAGGCTTCATAGGATAAACGTCGCTATACGCGCGTTTGAATCGAAGACAGGGTCTCAAGTGGACCTCACACTGCCATGCCCCACACTTGAATGCACGCTCGACTAGCATTGAATACAGTCAATGGACCGATACTGTTTAGTTTAACTAGCCTGCGACCGATTTTCTCCAGGACACAACGCTCGGTGGACTCCACACCCTCTTATTTGTATACAAATACTCATCGTCATATATTTCAAGTTGAGACGTCTGTGGTACTCGAACGAGTCTGACCCTTCGCGACTAACATTCGATTTTAACACCAAAGTGTTTATTTGTGAAACACCAAAGGCTGAGTAAACTCGCCCCCTTCGCGCACCACCCATCAACCCGGGGGCCGACCACCCGCCCACCGCCACCCACCAACCCATCGACCAATCACCCATAAAAATAAAATTATAAAAAATAAAATTTCACCCACCCACCCACCACCCACCTCCCACCTCCCATATTCTCACCATCCATCGCTGCATGCCGCTTGCGGATTCACGTAAAAATAAAAATTCAACCACCCCACCACCCACCTGCCGCCTCCCACCTTCCGCCTCCCCGCCACCCACTGCACGCTGCTCATCGAATCACACCGCATATCGCTCGCTGATTCATGCAAAAAGAAAAAAATTCAGCAAACCCACCCACCACCTACATGCCCCCCAGCCACCCACCCACCACCCACATGGCCCCCACCCAACCACCCTCCACCCAGTGGTTCGAGGCCGAGCTAAGTGGTTCGAGTCTGAGCTAAAAAGTGTTGGTAAATGTCGATGCAGATCCCTTGAGTTAGAACCAGCCGTATCAAGTAATCACACGAGTCGCAATCGCCAATTCGACCCTCGTTCCACATCATAATTTTTGTCACAAGTGCATGAATCTGCGGCACTTGGAATGGCAGTCGCGCGAGACGAATACTGAAAAGTGAGCTTATGTCTCCAGCTTGGAAAACATCGAAAGAAAACTCCCAAGGGACGAAAGTGAACGAAATGCGAATTGCGCAAGCGCGACTCAAAATCCCAAGGGATGAAAGTGAACCGAATGCGAACTGCGCATGCGCGACTCTGTCATTTTACCACAGGTACACGACTGGCATACAATAGGCCACTTTCGGCTCGCAAGACTACCATGTAAAGTGCCGCGATTCATGCACGAGTGACAAAAAAATGTTTAAGCGAGCGAAGGACGCTACCAAGTAGTTATACTCCAAAATGCCGGAAGTATATTTTGCACTGCGTTACCTCTTAAATAAATCATCGGATCGAAATGATATTAAAATTTTACTATAGAATGTCTATCCAAGCTTTTCAGTTCGCTTAATTCCGAACACATTCATTCGGTGGATTCTTGTGTACGATAATCGCGTTCAGTAATCGATCAAAAATTTTTCGAATGTACGTGAGTTTACGCGATAATTTTCGGACGGCTCGATTTCGGCAACGAAGACCTGGTGAGTATATATATTTTATCGTCTCATATTTAAAAAATTTTCTTGGTTGGTCTTATCCTCAAATTTTTCATTTTTTGTTATTAATATCATTTTTTTCGCCCTAACCTCAAAAGATGATCTGTATCTAATAAGTAGAATCAATGGGTATCTCAACCTAAAATACTCACATAGTTTGTTATAATATATTTATTCTTTTTATAATATATTTATTCTTTTTTCATTTTCTGTTTTTAGGAATTCGTCCATAGGAGAAGACCGTCAAGGACAACTTCGACGAGGAGACCGTCATAGACAATTTCGACGAGGAAACCGTCGAGGACTATTTCGACCTCTAATACCACTCTAATCCTACTCTAATCCCTCACAGTCGTAAAACTCTCTCGCTCTGAACCTTCCATTTCTCTCTCTCTCTTTTCTAAACCACGCACACGCACAAACATCCCTTACACACACTACATTAACTTACACACACTTACTCACGTATTCTCATTATCTAACTCTCGCACGCTTATAACATTTTCTCTCTCTTTTCTAATTTACACACGCATGAAAACCCCTACTCATTTAATGCATTCTCAGTATCCAAATCCCTCGCGCTCGCAACCTTTCTCTCTCTATCACTCGTGCTCGTAAAAACTCCTTTCACTTCAAATTACACATGCATAAAAACCCTACCATATATTTCTAGTTGATGCTTTCTCATTATTCTAAATCTTTAAAGCACACATAAGGTCTGCCCCACTCGAATCCCCACGTATATAAAATCCCTACCTAAACGCAATTTCTACTCACACATGCTCTTTCAACCCATATTCCTATTCACTCACACCCATTCTCGCCCTTCTCAGAATTAAGGGACAATGCACCAACGGCACCCAATTTAGTCATAAAATCGTCTAAAACTAGTATATGCGACTACGATCACCGCTGCACAGAGCGAGCAAGGCTCTTCCACGACGAATCTCTAGCCCTGCGAGGCAGAGGCCAGCATAACTAGTAAAAACGAGCATGTTGGCTCTAAATTTATAAACCAGTGTACCATCGAACTTTTCCGTCATACAATATATATTTTGTGAGTATAATTTCAAAAATCTCCGACTTAAACATTTATTTCTGCATGCAACCTGTGTTCGCCTGTAAGTTCTCTCAGAGGCTCACTACCTCTGCACGTCTTCCCTTTATAAATCCACGGCAGTACGGCGAGGTCTCCGTCCCTGGGTAAAGGGCTAACGCCTTGACCCAAAAGAGAAACCACTCATTTATGGTTCTTTCCGAGCGAACTCAATATTCGCCGGTCTGGACGTAACAATATCAACGTATCATGGGACAACATAGCGGGACTCGAATCGGTTATTCAAGAACTCAAAGAATCAGTTGTCTTGCCTATTCAGAGGAAAGATCTGTTCGAAGACTCTCAGTTAACCCAGGCGCCGAAGGTTTGTTATATCTGTCATATGCTATAGTCTATTCTATTGATGCGCATAGAAAAATGTTAAATATTGTTTTTCTTTTTTTGCAGGGTGTACCGCTGCACGGACCACCTGGTTGTGGTAAAACTATGATCGCCAAAGCAACAGCCAAAGAGGCCAACACACGTTTCATAAATTTAGATGTGAGCATTTGTCAGTACAAATGGTATGGCGAAAGTCGGAAATTAACTGCTGCTCTACTCTCATTAGTTGTTCAACTGCAGCCCTGTATCATCTTCATAGACGAGATTGGTAGGTAGGGTAGAGCGGGACAAAATGGGGCAACGGGGCAAAACGTCATTTTCCAATAATTTTTGGATGCCCGAATTCGCCCTATCGGATACATCAGGCTTTTTTGCCGAGTTTTGTCACCTTGCCCGATCCAAAAATGATTGGAAAATTTAGTTTTGCCCAAAAAACCCGTTTTGCCCCGTTGCTCCATTTTGCCCCGCTCTCACCTACAGGGATAATAACAGAAATTGCCTTCTGTACCTTTTCAACGATGAATCTGACGAATTTTTTTTCTGAATGCGTAAGCGCGTGTATTTTTTAAAATAAAACTGGGCCTTGTTGAGAACTTTTAATTTTCTATTTTGAAGCTTCAAAGTTCCCTTACTATTTTACAATTTAAGCGCGAGCTGTAAATACGTATCATAAATGCTAATCATTATTGATCTCGTGTAAAAAATAATCAAATAAAAGTTACTACAAACGAATTTGTTAATTTTACTTTCCTCCTCAAGATTAAGACTAGGAAGAAAATTGCATTTACAGGAAAAAATAGGTGAAATCAACCACAAAATACTTTTTTCAAAAAAGTAAAAATGATACGCAAGTACTTATAATACGTTCAGAAAATATGTTTATGAAAAAAACCTCTTAAAAATTAAAAAATCTACCAAATCAAATGTTTATCCCAATAATAATAAAAATATATTTGAATCAAAATGTAAAAAAAAATCGAAAAGATCAAATCAATCCAGCCAAGGAGTATTACAAAAATCTAAAAAAAAATACAAGATGTGAAAAATCTTGAACACAAAAAACTTGGCATGCCAGTTTTTTTCCAATCGCTGTCGCACGTAGTTCATTCAAAAAGTGTTAAAAAAAAACTAGCACGCCAAGTTTTTTTTGTTCACGATTTTTTACATCTTGTATTTTTTTTTTTAGATTTTTGTAATACAACTTAGCTGGTTTAATTTGATTTTTATGATTTTTTTAAAAATATTTTGATACACATATTTTTTTTTTTATTCGGATAAACGTCTGTTTTGGTAGATTTTTAAATTTTTAAGAGGTTTTTTTCATAAACATATTTTCTGAACGTTTTATAAGTACTTGGCGTACCATTTTTACTTTTTTGAAAAAAGTATTTTGTGGTTTTTATCTACTGGCAACACGGATTGCAACTCCAGTCCAATTACCTCATCCGGAGACTTCCACAAGAAAATCTGCGTAGGGCTGATTTTTTTTAAGTTCATCAGTTTTTTCGGTACAAAATTTTGTTTAAAGTTTGAATCGCAACTTTAAGTACCCTGCGCACGTTCGAGTATATATTCGAAATTCCCCGATTAGAGACGAGCCAGGACACAAAATCGGGAATCCGTGAGGGTATTAAATTTTTGGTAGTCGACAATCGGCGTCAGCCTTTACGCCCAACAGCTCGACCGTTATCCCCACTTTGGAGCACCTCTTTCCGGCCCGGCAGTCTCGGCGTTAAAATGGCGAATAATGTTATTCTTCGCAGTGTCTAACCTATGACTCTTCACGACAACACTTATCATCAAGTTATCCGATTTTGGATCGCTGTTTTTTTTATATAAGCTTTTATTTAACGTCGCATCCACTGCTAAGGTTTTTAGCGACGGTCAGTTTTTACATGTCGGTTGGTTAAATTTTGTCATACAGATTTGCCACTTTTAGGAGTTTTAGTGTTATTTTACGGTTGATGTTTTCGTTGAGGCATTTCTTCAGGTCCGGTGGTAGATGTAGTTGTTGTCGTATATGAGTTAGGTTTGGACAGTCGCTTACGATGTGTTGGACAGTTAGTCGTGTTGAGCATGTATCGCATCCCGGAGGAGGTTCTTTCGAGAACAGATGGCTGTGGGTTAAGTTGGTATGGCCAATGCGGAGTCGGTTTAAAACACGTTGGTTTTTCATGCTGGAGCCGAGATATGGTGTTGGTTCGAATGTACTAGTTCTGATGTCGTAAAGCTTGCTGTGTCCCGTGTTGCACCACATTTCGTTCCATTTTCTGCCTGTGGCTTTATGTAAGGCGCGTTTAATCTCGGTAAGCGTGACGGGAACGTCTATACACAGCGGAAGAAGTGTGGCTTTTTTGGCTGCTCGGTCTGTTTGGTCATTGCCTACTATGTTTTGGTGTGATGGTACCCACATCAAGGTAGTTTGCGGATAATTGGGGGACGCGAGAGTCCGTTGGATTTCTTGAATTGCATAGATTTCGGTGGCGGGGTTTTGTGTTGCTTTCAAGGTTGAAAGGGAGTCCATAACTATTGCGACTTTAGGGTTGTCTGGTAATGAGATAGAAGTCAGTGCTTCCCGTATTGCGAACGCTTCACAAGAGAAGATTGCGGTTTCGTCGGGTAGGCGAAAGAGGTATTCCCGATTGTCTTGCACGACGGCACATCCAGCTTTACCATCGATGATCAATCTGTCCGTGTGAAGGTGTGGTCCGAGAGGTTCGATCTTAGTTAGTTGAAATAGGTTTGGTATGAGATAGGCAATGTATCGGTTTTCTTCATATCAGCGAGTTCGAAGTTTATTGACGGGATCGAAGGATTCCATGGTGGGAGAGGGTGAAGTCTTCTCTGGAAAATCGGCGGAGGGGGGGGGGGGGCTACAATAATTGCCATTGTAGCTAGCGTTCGGTGGACCGTTACTAAACCATATTTGTTGTACCTGACTATAATGTGGCTGATCGAATTGATTACGATAGTTATCTCTATCGTAATATTTTCGTTCACATTCGCGTTCCTTCTGTACGCCATCTAACCTTGCCAAAGCCTGGGCTACCGATTCGGTGTCATATTCTACTGATGCTAAAGCTTCACGTTCTCGGCTCGAGAACTGTTGCACGATGGAAAATATTACTTCATACGCGGTCAGCTCGAGCTCGAAATATCTAGCAGATCGCATTTGTTTATAAAAGTATTCTTGTAAATTGCCGTCGCTGTTCCGATAGCGTCGAGAAACCCACTGATTTGTCAACATGACTCGAATCGGGATGGAGTAAAATTCGTCTAAAAATGCGTCTCTAAACGCTCTATAATTTCTAAACGTCCGAGTTCCCGAACTTGCCCATATTTTCGCTCAACCTTCTAACAGATGTTCGGCTACAATGACTCTATGCTCTTCTTTGACATTTTTGAAGTGAAAATATTTTTCTAAGTCCGATAGAAATTCATTCGGATTCGTAGTATTTTCATCGCTAAATTTTGGTGGCTTTACATCCAATTGCACTGATTAATTACTCCGCTTACAACACGCTCTTCCGCATCCCCCTGCGGCTGTAGTGCGGTCGCTCGTCGAGACGATTTTCCTCTCGTGTTGCTAGCTGCTGGTGCTTCGTTACGCATGGCTTCAAATTCGGCATGCATTTCCTCGAGTCTTCGTTGCTCATCTTTCAGACGTGCCCATTTTGCTTGTATACGGTCAACCTCTTCTACTGTGTCCTCAGTATTATCCGCGTTCGGTGTGTCTTTGTTTTTCGATGGTTTGGACTTATTCGGAGGTGACAGTAGGATAACAGTGGGGCTTCTGGATCCATTTGTGTGCGTGTCACACGTACACGGACCGAAAGCGGGGGTAGCGCGGGACGCACACAGACTCACGTACACCGAGGACAAATAAATTCCGGGAAATTAAGTAGGACGATGATATTCGGTGAAATCGTATGTGATATCGAGTGACATATGCTACGGTTTACCGAGATGTTTATTTCCCTGACGGCGACTCTTGTAAATAGACTTCCGCCGATGATATTCGGTGAAAGAAAAAAAAAAAAATCGCGCGTGTCATACGATGTCTTAGAATATTTTCCGACGGCGAATTGTCATAGCCGAGCGGCGGTGGGCTTCAAGGGCAAACCACCATGGCCGAGTGAGATGGAGAATCGTTCGAGACACAGAGTGTATCAACACGCGATATTCAATATCAGACTCGCGTTGCTGCCTTCGTTTGTTGTGCCAAGAAATGCAGTAGCGTCTCGATGTTTTGTATACATTCTTTTACACGAAAGTGACATCGAAAAAATCACACGCAACATTGAATGTCATATCTTAGAATTTTTTCTGGAGAGTGAAAAGTCACAGCCGAGTGAGATGGAACATCGTAGGCGTATAAATTGCCATGTGGAAAGCGCACGGAATCACTCATCTGTGCAAGCGACGATCGATCACTTCGAAAAAGTCTAAGATATATTGAAAGAAAAAATTGGGTATCCAAAGTAAGTATGAGAAAAAAAAATGTAATAAAAGTTATTATGTAAAAAATATTATCTTCAAATAATAATTTTTTTTTTAGTTGAAACAGATTTTGGATGATGGATCTGTCGAGACTAAACGAGGTCAGCAGCTTGCAGCATTTCCTTCCAACAAAAAGGCTTTCGGAGTTGGACATGAAGAAAACACATGCAGTAACTCACCTGAAATTTGTTGAAACCAAATATGGAAAACGAGTAATTGCTGAGATCTAGAGGACTTTCGTAGACTTCCTGCCGGGTAGAACAGCCGAAGTCTTGAAGAATGACGAAGAATTGTTCAAGAGGATGGTGAAACGTTGCTCCAACAATGGTGTTGCGTTGCGTTACTTGGGAGGGAAATATAATTGTATCGAATTCATCGAAATGTAAAAAAATTCGGAGGTATTTATTACATTTTCAATATTTTTTTATTTTTATATAAGCCTAAAAACAGTTTGATAATACATTTTTGTTTTAATAATAATGGAAAAATAACATGCATGAAAAAAACATTTTTTGTATAATAAAAAATGAAATAAAAAAATCCATTTGGCTTGTTTTTCAAATATTTTAAGTCTGAATTAGAGTGAGCTCTAGCAAGATGAGACGGAACCCCCTTGATGCAACCACGGATCGGGCACGGGGCATCAACCCTCCTCCTCAGTTCACGTACATTTGCTATCACAAAAAATTCATATTTTTATGTAAATTTTTTTTTTAAACATACATTGTGAAAAATGCTATACCACATACATTTTTTCTTAAACTTTGCAGAAGTATAGCTTTCCATTTTGCCGGTAAGATTGGGTCATTACTTCCCCGATGCAAAGTACGCATCGACTGTCGGACGCTGCGATATCGACAACCCTTTGTTGTCGAGTTGTTCCCTTTTCCTGTTTCATAATTTTCTTTGATAAGAAAAAATCCAGAACTCACACAGACACCGAGTACCGAAAGAATATATACAGTTTAAATTAAAAAAGTCACGTGCATGAGAACACACCGATAATGTTCGACGGCAGGACGACTCAACACGGTATAATTTTTTTTATATCACTTTTCCGTTTTTTAAATTCACGATCGTAGAACAAAGTTGAATTGAGGACGCGTTGACGAGCACACCGCGTAGCGAAACAATGCAAGACGATTTTGACCCACGACGAAGTATAGACAGCACCGAACGACAGGACGACTCGAGGGACATTGGTTTGAAGTTGGTCGAGCGCCGGAGGGCAGTCTTATGTTTGAGCTTATCTGAATTTGAAGGGAGGGAGATATATATAGAGAGAGAGGCGAAAGTATTAGACACCGAAAAGATCAGAGGAGACTTGTCGAGATATTTTTTCATCGATATGGAACTTGATCCTTGTGAATATGATAAAGACGTGCGCGACGCATGTAGAGATTAAAAAATTCTTCACCGAGCTATGGATGCTGAGCTGAATTCAAAATATTACAAGCGTAGTATTTACCGACACGCGATATAGGATATCGACGGTGTTGTCGCCCCCGGATGTTTTACAATGCGAGCATACGTCTGACAAGATGGAAACAATCGATATGTCGATGCCGTTCCCTCGAGAAAAAAGCTCGAAAATTCTACGTTTTTCACATTCGTCTCTATCCTCACTAAGTCTGCAATACTCTACGCTATCCGCATGTTTTACGCTAATTTACATTAATTTAGTTTAGGTAGGTTAGATAGTTTGAGAGTTGCAGACGTCTCTGCCAGACTATCAGCGCTTGGATATACGAAGTTAATTATTTCTTATTTTCTTATTATTCTTAGAAATATTACCAAAGACGACATATAGAATTATTGGAGAATCAATTGGATAGTTTTTTTATAGTAATACGCAGTGTAAGAGAATAAGAATAAGAATAAAAATTCACCTCCAAATATTTCGGCGAAGTATGTATCAACACGCGGTATACGATATCAGCACCGCGTTGCCACCTCCGCTCGCTGTACCAAGAAATGCGGTAGCGTCTCGATGTTATGTATACACCCTTTGCACGAAGCCGACATTGAAGGAGTAAATATTCATATCGAATTTGCAAAGAAAATATTCTTCATTACGGCATAATATTTACATTATATATAATATCGAGGTGCGCGTAGTATATATTTCTGTTAAACAACCGTCACAAACTTTTAGTAAATTGTTCGAGAATCCGACGTCTCGCCTGAGTCGCGCGAGACGGCCGGGCAGCTGTCGAGTGGCGGCACCTCCCGAGCGCTCTCGCTCGAGCTCACGTGCGGCGCTCGCGCACGCGCTGTAGGGGAAGATGCCGTCATGCCGTGTGCAACCGGCGTCTTCCCGGGTCTTCTTGGTAATGGCCGCGATCCAAGCATACGTGTAAAAGTTTCGCTCATTATCTTTTTCGGTTCTACTCACAGTCTGCTCATAGTTCTGCTCAGTAAAATTGGTAC
>JAPYZD010007061.1:0-10586 GCA_030522725.1 Ichneumoninae sp. B BG-2022a
GGGCAAAATGGCACACCGGGGCAAAACGGGATAATGAGATAAAACGCAATTCTCCAATAACTTTGAAATGGTGGCGATGGTGGTATGTGGGACAAAACGAGTTTAAAAATCCGTATGTATCGTTAGGACAAAACGGGGCATCCAAAAATTATTGGAAAATTGAGTTTTGCTCTCACAGTCCCGTTTTGCCCCGCTGTGCCATTTTGCCCCGGTCTCCCCTAGTCGATCCACATCCATCTAAATTCCTCAAGCGTAAGCAAAAGTCGTAGAATAATAATGTGGTGACCGTGGGTTAATAATTTTTTAATTAAAAACTTAATGAATTTGAAGCGATTTAAAAGAGATATATAATTGGTGCCTTGACTCTGACTGGTATTATATCGTTCTGTTCTGTGCCCGCCTGTATCCTGCCCGCTTCTGGTACGCACATACAATCTGTGGGGGCTCTCGGTTATCTCTGGGTCGGCTACCTCTACTACCACGCACACCTGTGTCGTGACGCGCGGTCTACTACCACCTACTACTACTATGACTACCCTTGGCACCCTTGGCTTGGCGTCCGAATCCTCTTGGTCTGCGCATTGGTCTTCAACGAACACACAAACAAACACAAAAAGGAGTTGCAACAGCGTGTTGTGTTCCAGCAACACGCCGCCCTCCTCGGCGGCCCCAATGCTACCAGCTGTCCGGTCTGCCACAAACTCTTCCTCGGTGCCGAGGCTCTAATGGAGCACATGAAGCACACCCACAAGGATCCCAATGCATCGGGAGTTGCCAGTAAGTAGAACAACAGACGAGGTTCGTCGACGACGGAACATTATTACATTTTAAAAGAACGTAATGTTCATTACGATTTGTCACACGAATCTCTCTTCGGCTCAACGTCTCCGAAATTTTGGCAATTTTGTTATTAACTGGGTTTAAATGTATCGTCCGTTCGGCGAGGGGACTTAATGTAGACTGATTAATTGGGACTCAGGTGGCGGTGATGATCGTAAGGTTGGAGAGATCGCGAGCTGGAGAGAATTTAACTACGACAAGATGATGTTTTTGTATGAAAGATGAATTTTACGATGAAAGAGAGTTTTGTTGAGACACCGTCGAGAAAACAAAAAATCACTTCCAGGCGGTCGATGAACTTCTACGAATATAAGTTGAAGAGATAGAGAAATACGTATCGTTACATCCCCGAATATGATGCTTTGGAGCGGGCGTTTTTGTAAACACATTACACTTGTATCGTTGTCATTTACCTTCGGTGATCGTCCAATCGTCTGGGTGCACGAGGGTCTTGTGAATTGATGACTATGTTGAGAAAAGTCTGTCAAACTAACTTCGTGACACGTATCTTTTTCTACTAACTTAGTATGAACTTATTCGGGTAAACAACCTGCCGTAAGTTTCTGACGCCAGAACCTTCAGGCAGCTGTAGCTTCGGAACTATTGAATTCACGGCATAATGTTCAATAACTTTTTTTCATGGTTGAGGCATATGAATACGATAGTAAAATCCCGGACACAAAACACAATTTTTGTAAATATTGCCCAATGACGGTTTTTCATAATTGGTTCTAAAATTGTAGTAGAATCCGCAAATACAAAGCGGGCCGTTTAAAAAAATCTTTCACATTCCGTCAATCCGAACTGTAGATAAGAACTTCATCTCAAAACTAACATCGAGCTATTTTTTTCATACTAACTAACACACCCACACAAATCTGTACAATGTGGCACACTTATCGTTGGTGGCTTCTTCGTATCTCTCGGGTTTCGGTACTTTGATAACCTGATCGAGTGAATGGACAAGAAGATTGTGGAGAACGGTTAATGGAAAACATATAAGAAACAACGGAAGAGTGAATGTCGATTATCGTAAAATAAGCTTCTGTATATACACTTGGGAACTGCTTTTCCTGCTTGGCATTGACCTTGACATTGTGTCGCCCTGTTGTTCCCTCCGCTGACTGCACAACGTCCATTGCCGGGGTTTACCTAGCGAAGCGAAGGACCGCCAATCATCCGTGTCCCGTGTGCGGCAAGCATTACGTCAACGAGGGTAGCCTTCGAAAGCATCTTGCCTGCCATCCGGAAACGAGCCAGCTGAGCACGAGTCTCAGGATGTGGCCGTGTTCGGTGTGTCAATCTGTATTCACCCACGAGAGCGGTAAGCTAAAAACAATGTCCGAACAGCGCATCGATCTAGTCCTCGAAACCAGAAACGCCAACTAAATGTTTAAAAAACACCTGCAGGTCTGCTGAGTCACATGGAACACATGAGGATGGACCCAAAGCATCAGTTCGCGGCCCAGTACGTGCTCAGTCGAGCCGCCGCCGAAAGAAGAGAACGCGAGCTTCTGGCAGGCTCCAGTTTAGGTGAGTTGACGATCCGATCACCCGAAAAAAACCTATACGCCCTGTCCTTGCCTCAATGTCCCCGGAAGCTAGTAGTTTCGTCCGAAAGAGAAAAAGAAATCCTGACAAATTTCGGATGATGTTCAGGAGCGGGCCTCGGTGTCTTGACGAGTCAGTCGGGAGGAGGTCAGAACTTGCAGCAGCCATCTATGTGCCCATCGCCCTCGGCCCACTCGGACAGCAGTAGTGGAAACGGAAGGCTGTCCTCGGCCGGTAGTGAACCTGGTACGCTCCGATCTCGATTCTTAATTAATTACAAAACAAAAATAAAAAAAGACACTCATCACACATCTCGACATTTGCTTATCGTCAATGTCGTTGGAGAGATCCGATTCCCACAAAGACACTCGTCCGAGACTCGAAAAACCCGCTCGAACAAAAAAAAAAGGTTCCCCGCAGTTGCATAACAATGAGAGACATAACGAAACTTAAAACAAGACTCGTTGCGATCGCGTTAGGTCGGATTTACTGACGAGAGCAGATTTTTGCACAGGTGCCGGTCTCCTCAACAACAATAATAACAACAACAACAACAACATGGCGTCGCCCGGAACGAGCGGCAACAAGCTCAGCGAGATGCTGAGGGCCGGAAGTCAGCAGGCATCGGCGCAACAGTACCACGACGACATGCAGTCGCAGCAGCAACGCATGGTGGTAATGGCGGCAGCGGTTCAAGCTGGTGAGTCTCCACAATCAATATTCAATGGATATCGTCGATTGGCTTTACGAGAAAACAATAAAACAAAGACCGTCCGAAGGCTGTTCCAATTACGAGGCGATAAAGTGTTATTTACAGCCTCGCCAGTCCGTTATCGCTAACATTGAGAAATCGCGCTTGTTATTAATAAAACGCGTTTGGGGTAGCGAGAAAGAAGAGACGAATAAAGTAAATTAAGAATTTTCGCGTGTAGGTCTGCAAAACTCGGTGTCGCCGAATCTCTCGCCGGTGGACGTTGCGTCGTTAGCGGCGGCGATGAGGATGGGAAACAACGGCGACATGGGGGGAGGAGGCCAGGGCTCGACGGGACAGCAACAACAAGGTGTCGGACAGGGCGGTGGACCCGAACAGGCGCTCAGGATGCATCAGGCCGAAGCGTTGCTGAGATCCCAGGCGGAAGCTGCTCTGAGACTGGCGGTTAGTTTACTAAATCCTAACTCAAGTGTTGGCTCAGCTTTGGCTGAGATATTGCGAGTTCGTTGGCGAGGCATGTTTCGTCACGTCACTTCTGGGTTGGAAATCTCAGTTTTCGACAGGACGCGACGTCATAGAGAAAAAATCACTTCCTGTTTGAAAATCTCGGTTTTCACCGGAAGTGACGTCATACTTAGGATTTACAAAATCCACTTCCATATGCTATGAAAACTGAAATCTCGAGAATATAGCGTATTGGAGTGATTTGGGATTCTCGAAATTCACTTCTATATGCTATAGAATCCGAATTCTCAAGAATATAGCGTATGGGAGTGATTCAGGATTCTCGAAATCCACTTCTATATGCTATGAAAACTGAAATCTCGAGAATATAGCGTATGGGAGTGATTTAGGATTCTCGCGATCCACTTCTATATGCTATAGAATCCGAATTCTCGAGAATATAGTGTATGGGAGTGATTTGGGATTCTCGCAATCCACTTCTATATGCTATAGAATCCGAATTCTCAAGAATATAGCGTATGGGAGTGATTTAGGATTCTCGAAATCCACTTCTATACATTATAGAATCCGAATTCTCGAGAATATAGCATATGGGAGTGATTTAGGATTCTCGAAATCCACTTCTATATGCTATGAAAACCGAAATCTTGAGAATATAGCGTATGGGAGTGATTTAGGATTGAAATCCACTCCGATATGCTACATACGACTGACATGAAAAAATTATATTTGGTAGCCAAAGATTTTTAACGAAATCTGTATGCAATGGCAGGTATCGCAAGTGGCAGCGGCAAGTTCTGCGGCGGGTGGTGACATGAGGCATCATCTAGGTCAGCACAACGGTGGAGGTGGCGGAGGTGGTTCCGGAATGCCCGGTAGTCATCACGGCAATCAACAACTATCCCAACCGGACACAATGGCGCCTGACCTAGGTAAGTCGTCAACGACGAATCTGATGATCGGTGGCAGTGGTACAACGTCGGGAACGCCGCCTACGAGTCTTGGTGAGGGTCCCGTTAACAGCTACATGCAAAGCGAGAGATTCGCTGCTGCTGGTGGTGGTCTTGGTGGTGGTGTCGGTGACTCGCAGTCACGGAAACGCGTCAAACTAACGGCAAGCCTGATTCCGTCATCAGGGGAGGCACTGCAACTGCAGGAGCAACGGTTAGCTCAGGCACTGAGGCTTCACGGTGATCCGCGGGCTCTCGGTTTCACCCTCCAGCACGTTGTCAATCAGCAGAACAATCAGCAACCATGAAAGTTCAGTTACTACTGAGACGAGTGGACCCCTTGGGCGCAAGCGCAGCAGTCGGAGACGAGTGCAGTGGCAACCTCGTCGGCTACGGCTCTTCAGGTCGAACGTGAATTGCAGCATCAGTTGCAGCAGCAGCATCAACAGTTGCAACAACAGCAACAGTTGCAGCAGCTGCAGGCGCAACAACAGCAGCTGCAGCAGCAGCAACAACAACAGCTGCAGCAGGCTCAGGCTCAGGCTCAAGCTCAGGCTCAGGCCCAGGCTCAGCAACAGCAGCAGCAGCAACAGCAGCAGCAACAACAACAACAACAACAACTGCAACACGCTCAGCAGCAACAGCAGCAAGAACGTTCGACGCCATTGAACGAGCAACAGGGCCCTTCGACCGGCGGCCTTCATCATCATCACGAAGAACAGCGCGGCGTCAAGAGGAAAGCTGACGACATAAGCGACGTTGGTGGTGAAAATTCGTAAGTTTTTTCACAAATAAACTAAAACAAGACGGAAAACGGTGCAATGAAATGGAAACATTGCATCGCAGATTTAAAAAAAAATAACCAACGTCGAGAATCAATTAAAATTGTGTCGTGAAGCGCCCAAGTGCGGTCAAGATGAAAATCACTCGCTGTCTCAGCAGTAACGAAACGAAATAATACAAAAACCTTTGCAAAGACATTTTTTTTCGTTGATCGAACGAAAGGACTACATTTTTGATGATGTAGTGATTGAAAAAAAAAAAAAAAAAAAAAACATACAAACGGACAATATGTTGTATCGCGAATCGGGAGTGTGATTCGACTGTTCAACGGACGATCCTGTCGCGACTAGACTAGGCTGTATACCATTTGTTATAAGTGTGTCTCCGATATGTCCGATTTAAGATCGTGGGATCGATGAGTGATTGGCTGAAGCGAACAGAAGAATTGCATGCTTCCTTTTCTCGGGATTAAACAATGGCGTGGTTTTTTTTTATTCGCGATCTACCATTGTTTCTTGCCGAGTTCGCGATATGAGAAAAAAAATTTAATTACCGGAGTCCGTGACGAGCGGACTCCGAAAATCATAAAGAATCTTTTCACGCTTAGAGATCGTTGTACGGCGCGGGTGAGTCCGACGCGGAATCGTCTTTCCTCCCCACGCGCCTGCGTGGCGCTTTAATGAATTTTTCTAACCTAAAAAAATACGAGCTTTAATTGTGAGATACCGGTCGAGATGACTCGAAAGGCTCCTCTTTCGTCTGTGGAAAAATTCGCGTCGGACATACCGCGCGCTCGAAACGTGCCATAATATCAGAAAACGAATCGAGCTGCCGCACGAGGGAGCGCGCGTTAGTTCAGCGACGCCACCGCTAGGCGGCGCGGCGTCGCCGACCCTGGCCGCATCTCTTTCCGCGAATGAAAAAGGTAACGAAGGGAGTAGAGTGGAGCCGACGAAAGGGTAAAACGTCGCGAATGGAATCGACTGGTCACGGGCGATCTAGCGAAATTCCAATACGCGAGAAAAAATAAATCCCCGAGGCTCGACAAACTAAACTAAAAAAAAAAGATTAATGAACTGACGATGAAATAATTACGACGAGAGAAGAAAAATGAAATAAGCCACTTCTTAACAAAGGTCCCCCTTAATGTTACTATAATTCGTAAGTTAAAGAAAAACAACAAAAAATCCAAGAACGGGATTAAAATACTGCGCGCGAGTCAAATAGCGGATCGGTCGGTTGTTTTGAACGAACCTTAAAAAAAACGCGATCCGCGACAAACCCATCGTATAAATATAACTCCCAATTCCTCATTGCCCCTTGTACACATGACTCATCCAAACACATATGATAAATACACAATACAAAGAATCGCGCGCAGTCTATCAAATGCACATAAAATAAATAAAAAAAACGAAGATAAATGAAATTAAACAATAAACCGAGCCTCATAAGCATGAGGAACAAAAAATACACACACATACACAAACACTAAATCACGTACACATATAAATATGCGCGCAACTGTGCTCGGCGAAGCACGAAAACTATTAGCTCGTAAGTCGAAACAAACAAAATATAAATATTACAAACAGTTATATTATATATATTATATATACATACAGAATATGATGACGACGGCGTTGAAGCACGAATGTGAATGACGAATAAATGATCCCGGGTCACCGCGATGAATAGATCGCTGGAATGATCCGAGGAAATCGTGCGAATGGTCAAAGAGATGATAAAAGAAGAAAAATAAAAATAAACTAAATGCTAAATATTATATATATATATTATATATAAATATTATAAATAATTGAATATAGGGTCTATGAATTTAGGATTAATTAGGTACGCGTGTGAATGGAAATTGGGGCGAATGTTGGCGACGAGTCAACGGGGTGATCTCTCGCGACCGTTCGCGTTCATCTTTTTGTCTTCATTATCGCGAGCACGAACGAGGGTGAGAGATCCGCGCTCACTCGTCTGACGTTTTGTGTATAATAGAAAGAAAAAAAAACAACAAAATTTTGCGGATGAATGAAATGAAATAAGGGCGGTAGTGTGAATGCGTTTAGAGTCCTGTGTGCTTGAAGGTATTCTGAGGTCCTGTGATCGTTATAAGCGAAATATTTTTTTATTTCCGAATACGTAAAAACGTGAAAAATGTTTGCGTCGTTTCGAGATACAAGAAAAAAAACAGGAAAGAATGAGAGTTAGAGAGAGAAAGAGAGAGAGAGAGAATGAGGGTAAAGGAAAAGGGAGAAAAAAGGAGATTTAATGATGAAAAAACATAACTAACGAAATAACGAAACCTTTTTAATTGCAATATAAATACCGTTACGTTCTCGCAATACTTAGCAAATGGAGGTTAAATGTTTTTTAAGATGTGGAGATAGTTGAGAAACACCGATACAGGATAAGTGGAAAAGAGTGTTTGAGGATATCGAGGAAAAATAACACACACGTGAAAAAATAAAAAAATAAAGAAAACTTGAGAATAATGATTGCAAAAAGAAAAAATGATGTTGATGAAATGACAAATCGATTAATCGGTATGGAATACACGTTGAGGAGACGTCCGCGAATTGAAACTGGCGCGGTCAAGAGAAAATGGCGCGTACACACACACACACACGGTGCTTGGTCGTCCATGCTCGCGACGGGGATTTCCCCAATTTTTCCGACATTTACACACGACACATACACAATACACTCGAGATTAAAAGGTTCGAATCTAAAAAAAAGTATTAAAAAATTCAAAATTCAAAAATTCAAAAAAGCAATGTCGTTCGATTTACAAGATGACATCGATTTGGGAAAGTAGAATAGACGCGAGTCTAAGTAAGAAATTTTTCTTCACACTTTCACAAAAAAAAAAAAAAAAAAAAACATACAAAAATTACAACCATGAAACGAAAGGAAATCAAAGACAAAAATGAAATCAGAGACATTATTGAAAACGGCACACGACTGGCCTCCGTATCAGGGTAGGGACCAAAATTTTTATGCTGGCACAGGTTTAGCATGGATCGAAAAAAAATCAAAGTTACCGTGCAACTGTTAAATTTTTGTTTTCGAATTTGCACAAAATTCGTGTAAGATTACGATTGTAGACACCGAACTTGACACCCTTCCAACGGCATAATTTTTCACCAACTTAAGGAAAAAGTTAAAAAGAAAACGCGTCCGGAGTTGATGGGATGGAATTTTGATAGAAAAATCAGTAATTTTGGGCTTAAAGATGACATAGGAATTAGCTTATATATCGGATGAAAAAAAAGGAAGAAAAACGGTTTAGGTTCGAAGTTGAGAGGAATGGTTGCCGCGTTGGTGAACGGTGGACGTGAAAATGTGCAATGTTGAGAATGTTGACGAGGGAAGGGACATATAGCGAAGTAATTTCGAAGATTTTTCGCGAACAAACGAGATTGCAGTTAGAAAAAAAAACACGATTACACGCGCTTCAGAATAACGAAAAAAAAACCTTGAAATTCTATTTAACAAAACTAGAGATTTGTATACGTATATCGATTTCTCGAAGGCCTTTACAGCCGTTCGGGGATTCGACTTTTTTATTCAGAAGATAAAATGTACACGACCATATACAAGCGAAACAAAAAAGTATAAAAGAAGGAAATTAAGTAATCGCGTTTAAATAAAGGTAAATCTAGATTTGATTAATTTTCTTGGTCCCTGATAGCAGAGTGCAAGAGTGCAAGTGCAATATTGCTGCGAAGCGACAAAGTCGAATAACGGCATACAGTATTACAGTCGTTTGAAAGGAAACAAAACAACAAATAAAAACAAAGCCACAACATAAAACAAAACAAACAAAAACATCTTTAACACCAGCACGACGTGAATAAAACAGAATATACTAAAACACCACGAAACATCCTTCTTGACCACACTAAAAATAAAAAAATATAAAAAAATTAAGCCATGGAACGATTGACAGACGACAGTTTAAAAAGCCCGGTGCATCCTCCCGTGCGCCGAGGGTCGAATTCTGAGGTTCCTCCCCCTAAAAAAAGTCTCCCAAACCTTTTAATAATACCGATCAACTTGTTCGATCTTTTCGAAAAAAGACGAAAAAAAAAACAGAAAAAAATAAATCTAAAACATATCCCCAGAACGAAAGCCCCAAGGCGCCGACGCGTGCCCCGCAAACGTGTACACAAATACTTGTAAAATTTTAAAGGTGCAAAAATGATTTTAAAAAACGTGCATTAAAAACGCAAAAAAACGGAATCCATAGATCGAGAGAGAAAGGGAAACAGATAAGCTAAAAAATACGAAAAAAAATTACTTAAAAAACAAAAAAAAACGTTATGCAAAAATAATTAAAAAAACACACACAGGTACAATAGCTCGTAGTGTATGTTCTGTAATCGAAAAAGGTAAACAGTGAAGAAAAAAAAAGCCAATGTCGGTGACGATCGTTTCGGCGTTCGTTGCCGGGTTGGGAAAAAAAGCAAAAAAAAAAAATGAAATAACATAATTTACAAATATATTGATTTACATATGCCCGTAATTCATAAGCGGACCGACGCAGCAGCCGCGAGCTGCTTCTCCGAGACTTCGGGATTCGTTGAATTGGGAAAATAAAAAAAAAAAAAAAAAAAAAACGGAAAAGTGGGAACGAGAAGATGGATAGCGCGAGTGGCGAGAAAAACGATAATGTGGCGGAAGCCCCACGCGTGGCCACTCGCAGTACCATCGCTATGTCCTTTTCCACCCGCCACCAACTCTAAACGAAGCCCTCTATACGAAGTCTAAATAAAAATAAAAATAAAGAAACAAAAAAAAACGGAGCAGCAAGCGTTGCAAAATCGGTCCAAAAACCATAATCTTAATCTCTTCATGTAAATTGCTAAATGTTTATAACTAATGAAAAAAAATGCCATAGCCCGGATGCGCTGGTGCATACTCCCAGCGCATACACACTCACAAATACGACTCGACCTCGAAGTAAACGCAGAATAATAAAAAAAAATGATGAATAAAACAAAAAATGAAAATCCGCGACTCAGTTTGCAAAACGCGGTAACCGATTGGTAATCAAGCCAACAAACAAAGCAAACAAAACATATTGATTCAGTGTAATCGGTATATATATATATAAATCATACAAAAAAATATATATATATATACATTCAGACATCTTGGATAATTGACGCGCGTGTCTCGCGATACCGATAAGAAAAAACCCAGAAAATAAAAAAAAAAAAAACAAAAAAATACAGAGGAAACGAAAAAGGGAACGCGCCCGCAAGCGC
>JAPYZD010007067.1:0-11381 GCA_030522725.1 Ichneumoninae sp. B BG-2022a
CTGAATCCCATATACCATATCGGGGTGGATTTCGAAAATCGTAAATCACTCCTATACGCTACATTCTCCAGATTTCGGCTTTCATAGCATATGGAAGTGGAATTCAAAAATCCTAAATCCGTTTTGCACAAACGTCACGTTTGACATTTCCACAAAACGGCTCACGAATTCAGGTTCACCACGAAAAATTACCACCATCCCACTTCCCTTTCCAAATCTCTGCTCGGAGCGAAAAAGCAGCATCTAATCCCCCGCTCCATATTTTTAAAGTGAAAATAGCACAAACGAAATTTACGATTTTCCCTCCAGAGTCGAAATCACATCCAATAAATCGCGCGTATCAACGCCACCGCTTTTCCGCAAAGCGTTCTAACTAAGCGTCGGAGGGAGACGGAATTTGCGCGCCGAATGAAAATTCATAGCGAGCGGGGACGTAAAATTTGATGGCCGGAAGAGTGCTCGAGCGGCGTGCATTAATTGCACAAAAGTTGATGGTCCAGCCGCTGAGAAGGTGGACAGGTGTGGGCCACGGTTGAGCGGATGAACGCCGTCCGTCGGGTTTAGGGGATGAAAGGGGATCCGCGCGGTGCGCAGACAGAGGAGAAAACACGACCGCGAAGGCTTATACCTGCGCGCCCGGTCTGGATGCACGAGCGGACGATGGAGAACCAGTGATAACGTTATAATATGCACGTGTACAGTGGCAGAGGCTATTTACACTGGCGCATAGCACAGTCATGCATAGTCCCGGTAACTATGCGCGGTGGAACAGAATGGGTATATAGTTACCAAAACTGTACGATGTGCAGACTCCGGGCGGCCAACAGCGCCTCGATGTGCCGCGTAATGAGCCCGTGTCCGGCAGCCAGAACGAGTTAATTAATCCTCCGGAGACGAGGCACGTACCCGGCGAGCTCGATAATTATGCGTGCAAGTGCACTCGTGCGCCGACGGAATCTCTTTCACTATGTCCCTATCTACCACCGCCGCAACTAGTCGCTATTTGTATCCGCGGACGTGAAACACACTTCCGCACGTTGTGTTGGAACCACGTGGCTGTGTCTGAATCATCTTTTTTTTTTAGGAAAGTGCATGGCATGTTGCAATGAAATATTGTCAATAAAGTAATATCTTCCTAGCCCTAGCAAATTGATGGACCGCAAACGGACCGAAAAACGGACACGTCCGTTGGAGAACAAAACGGAGCGTAAAAAACGACACAACGGACTGTACATTTTTTGTTGGCATTTGGTCTTTTATCTGTTGCGGAAACCGAAAACGGACCAAACTTTTTTTTTCGAAAAATTTACTTTGGTCTGTTTTCGGTTCCCGCAACCGAAAAAGGACCAAGATGGTATTTTTATTCTGTCCTTTCATTGAAAAGAGAATTAAAAGCAAAACAACAAAAAAATATGAACTTAGCCAAAAATGTTAATAAAAAATGTTCGGTCCTTCCTCGGTTTCCGCAACCGAAAAAGGACCAATCCAAAAGTACGGTCCGTTTTACCGTTTTTGCGTTTTCCGTTTTTACCGTTCTTAATTTGAGGATAATTAGTCAATTAGGTCGGTAAGGTGAAAATAAAAAAATTTCGAGCATTAAAAATATTAAATAAATAAAACTCTATGAGAAAACACAATAAAAAATGGGCTCAATAATTATGTGTGGAAGTGCACTCGTGCGCCGACGGAATCTCTTTCACTATGTCCCTATCTACCCCGCCGCAACTAGTCGCTATTTGTATCCGCGGACGTGAAACACACTTCCGCACGTTGTATTGGAACGACGTGGCTGTGTCCGAGTCATCTTTTTTTTTTAGAAAAATGCATGGCATGTTGTGAAGAAATATTGTCAATAAAGTAAATAATCTTACTGGGGGGGAATAAAAAAATATTTATTGTAATATTCATTACAATAAATATTTTTATTGTAATGAATAAAGTGAAAATAAAAAATCTCGAGCATTTTTTTTTCAATAAAACAGACCTCTCATATATCGTGCCGATATGAGAAAACAAAATTAAAAAAAATGAACGGAAGAGATTAATTGAATAAAATTCGATATGGCAAACATTTTTTTTTTCACCAAACTTCATTGCACATTCTAATGACTAATTTTCAATAAAGTAATATCTTCCTGCTGCCAATAAAAAATATTAACGGATATCTTTGATTATCTTAATTTGAGGACAATTACTCAATCCCGTCATTACGGTGAAAACTGAATAATAATAAAATAATATCTCCCCGGTGCGGATAAAAAATATTAATTATTATCGAGATTATCTTAATTTGAGACAAGTTACTCACTTACGTCATTACGGTGGAAAAAAAATTCGGTGAACCTCAACGGTGGGTTGATGAATATTACATCAAAGAGATGCCTCAGGAAGAGGCTGAGTCAACCGCAATTTCGTTGTTCCCAGCCATTTTTTATTCTTTTTTGTGTACGGCAGCCCCTTCGCTCCTTAGGCGGTGGAAGCTGCGGTGGCCGTTTCGCTCTCTTCGGGTGCTCGAAACTCTTCGTGGCTGGTGGCTATATGTTCGTCCCGGGCGAGCACATTAGCGGCATGTGTGCCCGGAGTGCAGGCGACGTGATTGATTCGAGCGGCGTGCACGACGCGAGAACGATGTGGTGGCGGCCGTTATACAGCCAACCTGATCCAACCGGGCGGCGGCAATTGTCCTCTTACATGTTAGGACAACGCGTGTTTTCATGAAATTCTGGGCGAGTGCGCGAGGGCACTTCTTGCGCGAATCGAAGCGGTAACAACAGCTGTCCGGCACACGTCAAGGCATCGTGCGGATCTCCTAAATCCAGTCGGGGGTCTTGTGACATTTTTTCTCCCGTAAACCTCATTGGACCATTTTTTGCCTCCCTCGCTGTAAATTTCTTCGGGCTGCGTCTCTGAAACTCGAAATTTATTTCGTATACTTATAAGACGAAAAAGCGACATCTGGGCACTTTTAGCTTTACGTATTATTGGTAATTTACGACACTAGTGCGACAAAACTTTTTCTGACGAGTGCTGCGGTCAGACGAGTTCAGAGAAAGTTTTCCGCACGAGTATCGTACAAAATTTTACTTCACGAGGTGTGAAAATGGGGGTTTTGTGCGAAACGTGCGTAAAACTGCCATTTTCGCACCGAGTGTTATAAATATTATTAGTATAAACTAGTTTTTATTTATAAATGTTATTAGGATAAACTAGTTTTTATTTATAAATATATAAGGTTCGCCCAACACGCCCATCGCACTAGTGTTGTAAATTACTATTATACTGCTGGTGCCTAATTTACGTGCAGAGGCTCGTTTGGGCTGATGGCGACTGTCGTTGCGCCCTCTGTGTCTAATGGATGATGAACTGCCCGTAGGGCAAAAAGGCCGACGGGTTGGAGAAATCTACAGTATCGACGAATTGTCGGCCGTCGGTAAGCGACTTCTGCTGAATTTCTAAAATACCAGAAGCTGCGAAATAACCGCCGATTCTGCAAAAATAAGGCCGTTTGATTTATAATTTTATATCCGTGGACCATTATACATTATATTTTATATACGTAAGTTGTATGAAAGACTTTCCTCTAATGGTATTAAAAAAATCCATTATATATTACAAAGTACAAATGCCATTCCACTTTGTAATTGCTTAAATATAAATTACAAATTCCTACTGGAATTCGCACTTGGTAATCGTCAATTGCTTTTTGCCGAATCCTGTATATATGACGGACTTTCAGTCTGACTCAGTGTAGACAATTCACAAAAAGGCGTCACGCATGATTTATAATGCACCCTTAATTAAGGGAAATAATGATTGATGGAAAAACAATGACCTTCGTTGAACGATCCTTGACACAACAAGCCCCTAAAAAGCGTACAGCAATAAGTAATCTGCTTTCCAATCGTCCGATGTTTCACTCTCGCTCTCCTCATTCTCGGAATCCTCGCCAGCTGTGAGCCCAACTTTCCACTGACCTACTTTCCCATTGGCCGATTATCACTTTCCCTCTCTAAATATCCGGCCGGAACATGTACACCTCGATTATCAAATTCCTCATTGTCGCCGGATACGTATTAACCCGTGCGATAATCGACCTCAAGATCGGGGGCGGAGAAAGCAGACAGTAGGACGCAGTCCGACCAATCGATTCCCTCACAGCTGGCCCGAGCAACAAGTTGCCCACAAAATATGGATTACTCTCGTCCCTCGAATGACGAGAGGAAATGAAACAGCTCTCCGGCACGTTCTTCGAAAATTGCCGATAATCGTGTCTCAAAGGTTTTTCTCCTTTCATCAAATGTTAATTTCTCTGCCCGCAAGGAAAAACGAACTCGACGAGTAAAACTCCGCAAACTCCCCCCTCGCAGCCTCTCCGACAGACCCGCTTCGGTCCGGCAGCCTTGAGCAGCCTCCGCCCCCCTAAACTCACCTCTTTCGAGCTCTCCCGATGTGACAATGTATTTGTATCGAGCACAGGCCAAGCTCTGCGAAACTGCACCGACCCGTGCCTTCACGCAGAGAGACGAGAAATCCGCACACAAGCGAACTCGTAAAATCAATAAAAGCCTGTAGCTATCGCGCATGAGCCACCTGCTTTCTCGCAGTGGACTACATCACTTTTGTGAGGTTATGGCGGCGGTCGGGCCAAAGGTTGTCAGGTTAGATTCGTAGGAACAAAAAAGATTTCTCGAGATTTTTAATAAGAAAAAGTATACAAGGGGAAAAAAGCGAGCCATGTTCGAGGGTGCAGTCGCGGCGTTCCTCAATCGACTCCTCGGCAGATACGTCGAGGACCTCGACACCGAACACTTCAACGTCGGAATATTCTCCGGCGAAACTTTTCTGACAGATCTCAAATTGAAACCCGAGGCACTGGTAAGTTCATCTTCGAAGCCGATCGCGGATGTGTTTTTGTGCAATGGGGATTTTGTGGGATGAATGAAGGAAGATTAAGCGAGAGTAATTTTTGTGAAAATTGTCGCGCAGTATCAACTCGGCTTACCGATCAGAGTCGAAATCGGCATTATCGGCAAAGTCTCCTTGAAAATACCATGGACGGGTCTATTCACTCAACCGATCATCTTGTCGATCGAGGTAAATTTCAACGAAGCTTTTTATAAATATATATAACATATTTTTTATTAGTTATGTTTATTTATATTTTATCTTTATAAAATATAAAATATAAAAAATATTTAATAAGATAATATTTATTTCATTTAATATCTTTATTTTATTGTTATTATTGTTAAAGTTATTATTTAGGAAATTATTAAATATTTAATAAATAAAAATAGTTTTACTTTCTAATTTTCTAATAAAAAAATAACTGCGGATTGCGTATTTGTTTTTTTTTTGTGGTATAAAACTAGGATTTTTATTCATAGGATATTTACATTGTCGCCGTGCCCGCGACTTCGGGACGATACAATCCCGAAATACAGAAAAGACTGATGAGAGCAGCAAAGAAAAAGGTTCTGGAGGATCTCGAGGGGGAAGGACTGTTGGGACCAGGTAGCATTTTTTTTCGTCACCTATCGCGTAAGCGGCGCGCGGCCGACTGAGCGACGGGCAAAAAAGATCGTCATCGAGTTTGGACGAATCGTCGCTGACACTGCGGTCATTGTAAATCGGCCATTTTCTTCGTGACGGAGAGGCGGGAAAATTTTGAAACTTCAAATCGTTCAATGATACATTTTTGCTCTTTTACTAAACTGTTTTTTAAAATAAAATCGTCATCGAATTTGTGTGAATTATCGCTACTTCGGACATTGTAAATCGGCCATTTTCATTGTCCCGTCGAGGCGGGAAAATGTTCCAATTTCAAATGATATATTTTTAATTTTTTTAGTAAAGTACTATAAAAAATCGTCATCGAGTTTGTGCGATTATCGTTGACACTGCGTCTATTGTAAATCAGCCATTTCCTTCGTGTCGTCGAGGCGGGAAAATTTTCAAATTTCAAATCGTAGAATGATATATTTTTAGTTGTTTTACTGAATTAAAAAAATTAATAAAATTACTAGGTCTACCTGCCGGCCTTTTGGACAGTCTCATGCTCTCTGTCGTGAAGAATTTCCAAATAACGGTGAACAATGTTCACGTGAGATACGAGGAGACCTTCGCCGACCGGAAAGTCGCCTGCGGCCTGTGCGTGCAGAGTTTCTCAATGGCTACGACCAACAAGTAAGTTTTTCCACCATTCGCTTTATATATTACAATAAAATGCAGTTTCTTTAAAAAAAATAATAATAATACATTTTTTTCCACAGCAAATGGAAACCCGGTGTTACACCGATAACATCGACCTCCGTTTATCAGCTGATACGCGCCGAATCGCTGAGCCTCTACATGGATCCTTACGCTGAGCCGTCGCTCCAGAACTATCCGGAAAAGTGGGAATTTTCAAAACTCCTCGAATGGAAAGCCATAATGAATCGTTCGCTCCAGATCTTCGGAATGAACAACAAAGATTTTCACTTTTGTAAAAACATAATTAATTCGCCAATTGCAAATATTCTCCAAACGATTTTCTATGCTCGGAAACAAAAAACAAAATTATTAATGTTGTTTTAATATTTGTTTCAGTGGTCAAACCGTTCACGACAAAAATTAAAGTGATCGTTAACAAGAGCACCGAAGGACAAGTCTCTCGTATGTTGGTCGACGTGGTTTTGCAGGACGTAGCGATGCAGCTTTCCGACGGCCAGTTCGCGACGTTGTGTCAGCTTTGGGAGTCTTATCAGCAAGGATCTACCGAAAGGTTTTCAACCAACTATTTAAACTAATTCTTTTATATCGAGTTTGCTTCCTCATGAAGACTTTCACCGTTTAAGGAAGAAGTCTCGCTGCGCGCTGACTTCGCATAAGTTCGACAACAATAAGAGAAAATTGCAAGTACTTCTTGATGGTGTAAAAATTTGAAAAAAGTCATGTGTACTAAAGATACTGAGAAGATTAATTTTACATAATAATAATTGCAAAATGTTATTACCAAATTCATCAAAAAAATTAATTTGTTAACAAATTACCCGGCAACAGAACTTTTTTTTTAATGAAAATGATTCGTGTATTTTTCTGAATACGTATGAATTTTTTTAGATTTTTAAGTAATCGTTGGTTTTTTATTTTTTTTTATAGAACAAAAATGTTCTCTTATTGTTGTCGAACTTATGTGAAGTCAGCGCGCAGCGAGACTCCGTCCTTAACACGACTATAATTCGGAAACGGTTTGAGATACAGAAAAAACACATTACAATACAAAAAATGTGTAATACATACATAATATAATACATTACATTACAATAACATTATATATATGTTATATATTATTATTTATAATTATTACATATTATTATTATATATTATATATTATTTACGTAATATTATATAATGTGTAATGTATTATAATGTATTATTATAATTATTTTTTTTGAGCCAGTCGAAAATTTGTACACTAGTAGAATGGTCAAGTCTTCGACGGTTTAAATGTCATGAGATGTCGACATTTTTTTTATGTTACGAAAAAAGGTGCAAAGTTATTTGCACATGGTTGTTCTACACTTTTTTTTCTTCGAATTATATTGAATGTTTTTTTTTTTTGCAGGTCGAGGCTTCATCAGAAGAGCCATCCCATCCGGCCAGTGAGCGAGGACCGGAAGTCCTGGTGGCGATACGCGTGCAACGCCGTGCTCGAGCACAACGTACGGCCCTACACATGGGAGTACGTCAAGGCGCACAGAAAAAATTACAGACTCTACAAGGAGACTTACATGCACACACTGATGCGTCCGAATGACACCGAGCTCAAATTGGATCTGCAAAAGTACGAGGATTTTCTCACGACACTGAACATCATAATTGCTCGGGAGCATGCGAAGATAGATCTGAAAAAGAGAACACCCGAGTGCGTTACCGTCGAGGCCGGACCCGGCTCGGATCTCAGACTGATCGTAAACTGCGAGAAGATTCTCGAGTCCTCCACGCAACCCGTTAGTCCCGAGAACAAAAAACCACCGGTCAATAATAGCACCAACGACTTGGAAACTAAATTCAAACTCGAGAAAGTGCCGAAACACATAGGTATGTCCGAACATCAAAGATTTCGTGGATAAATTCATTTTTGAATGTTTTAAAGTTTTATTTTTGGATGTTTTAATATTTAATTTTTGGATGTTTTAATATTTAATTTTTGGATGTTTTAATATTTAATTTTTGGATGTTTTAATATTTAATTTTTGTGTTTTAATATTTAATTTTTGGATGTCTTAATATTTAATTTTTGAATTTATTAATTTTTAATTTTGACCTTGTTATGTGCCAATTAAACATTTAAATTTTGTTTCGTGTCATTTTAGACCGGAAGTACAACTTTACTCTGGCCAACTGGTCCCTGAGCCTCTTCAGCAGGGACCATGAAATATTCGTGATGACAGTGACGCAATTTTTGGCTAGTATCGAGAGGCGTCTGGAATTGTCAGCCTACAAGATATCGGCGCGGGCCGAGAGTTTCGTTATCGAGGGGGCATCGATCGAGGGTGATTTGATTCCCCTGGTGACTGCCGATAACATTTTAACAGGTGGATTTACAAATTACATCTATTCAATTATCAAAATAATAAAATTTATTGTATATCCGGTTTTACATTCGACGACTAGAGTCGAGCCAAATTTTGTGTGTTTAAGACTGGAAAACAGAAATATGTTTTTACCTGACAGTTGCAATTTGTAGGCAACGTTTTCGCTAATTTTCTGGCAATCGACTTCGAGAAGAATCCATCGACTGCGGAATTCAATTACGATATTTCAGTGAGACTGGAGGCCTTCGAAGTTACTTACCACAGCGTAATATATTTTGACTAAAAAAAAGATTAAAAAAAAATATTTTTAAAAAGCTAATAAATTTTTTTTGCGTTTCAGCACGCCGTTCGTGAAATCGGAATGTTTTTTCAACGCAACAAGGCGCACGTTAAGCACTTCGCCCTGAGCGTTCACGACGTTTACCAGAATACCAAGGAGAGTTTAACGAATTTATTCAACTCGATAGTTTCGAGAAGATTGAGAATTAATTTGAAATTGGACATAAAGGGACCCTACATAGTTTTCCCGGAACTGGGTTCGCTTCAAGAGTTCGTAAAAAGCGCATCGTACAATAACGAATATCCTCCAAAAAAATTTAACGAAACCTTTTTTAATTATATCGTTGTTTGTTCTCAGAGGGGGAAATATCTTGCTCGTCGATCTCGGCAGAATGACTTTCAAGAGCGAGCTGCAAGCGATCAACGTGCAGCTCGAGGACGCGACGCTGATGGAATTGGAAGAATTGCTGTACGATCGTCTTCACTTAGTCTGGACCGACGGGCAAATCCTCCTCTGTCATTCCGGTACATTTTTCCCACTATCAGTACAAATGAATTTTGAAAAAGAAATTTGTCTCAAGTAAAAATTGAAATTAAAAAAACCGTATTAAAAAAAACTTTTTGCAGGTGACGATTGGCGCGAGTCTCGAAAGTGGAAAGATTCGGAAAGTCACTTAGTGCCAAAAATCCAAGCCAACGTAACTCTATCCTGTAGCATCAAGCCGGACTATCGTCTATTGCCGAGGTATTTCTCATACATGAACGGACAACATTTTTATTTTATAAATCTTTGGTAATTTTAAAGACAAATTCGAAACTTTCTTTATTTTTTTTCTAGAATGAAGCTGAACGTTTCGTTCTCCAATGTAAAGTTTAATTTATCGAAGGGCAAGCTTTGGTACGTCTGCGTGTTTCTGAATCAAATGTGGATACCAAAGCCCCGAGACATCGAAGAGTTTCGCACGAGCCTAACGAGAGTGCGCGAAGAAACGGAGCAGAACGTATTTTTCTCCTCCAAGGAACTGACGCGCGTGCGATCGATCATAACACTGTCGTCGTTTATAATGGGCCGTGAAAAATCCGAGTACAGTACGAGCGCCATACCGACGTGCATCGTCACCGAGTCGGAGAGGTAAAATTCAAACGACAATCGCACAACATATCGACGAAAAAAAATCCTAAAACACAAATAAATTAAATCGACTATTAATTTTTTTTCAGGAGTGTAATCTCTTCGGAATTCAGCGAAGAGGACCTGGAACAGTGGATGCGATCGATAAACCTCTCCGGGTTCGACGACAACATATCGCCGCACAATCACGTCGATCTGTTGCTCAGAATCGTTATCGGAGAGGTTTGCACATTTTTATACAATTTTTTTCGGAGTTCATCTCATCTTTTTTATTTTTTTAAGTTTGCACATTTTTAAATAATTTTAAAATGAATAGTAGATCAAAGAAAATCATTGTGTTTTCTGAAAGTTTGCACATTTTTAAATCTTTTTTTTTCGTACTTAGAAAATTATTGTTTTTTAAAAAGGTTTATATATTTTTAAATAATTTTTTCTGAAGTTCAAATAATATTATTGTCTTTTTTAAAGGTTTCCATATTTTTTAATAATTCTTTCCGTAGTTTAAAGAAAATTATTGTATTTTCTAAAGATTTGCTAGGAAAAAAATCTAGTTCAAAGAAAATGATTTTTTTTATGCAAACAGCTAACATTTATGTCTATTCAGTTGTCGTTCCACGCTGTGACGACGTCCGACGGCAGGGAGAAGCCGTACCTGGTACTGAGGCTGTGCACGATGTACTTCGAGGCGGCGATAATGGAGTACGGACCTGCCTTTCAGTTCGGTGTCGGGAGCATAGTCCTCGCCGACAAGACGAACGCCGGAATTACAGGGTCTTATCTCGAGCTTATATCCACCGATGGATCGTACGATGTCATCAGTGTGTCTTACCGGAAGGTCTGTTGAAAAACCGATCGTTTTGAAGTGTCGAAACGATCCACAAAAAATATAAATACAGAATATATTAATTCCAACGAATTTTAAAACCCTTTCAGGTAAAAGCGGACTGTCCCGATTTTAAGTCCCATTTCCGCAGCATCGAACAATCCCTCGTGCTGAATATCACGAATCTCAACGTAGTTTTTCACCGTCAGGCTTTCCTGAAACTAAAGGACTACTGGTCCAGCGTGACGACGTGAGTGCGATTCTTGGCACTGACTCTTTTTATTATTTTTGCTTCCTCATAGAGAAAGCTTTGTATTGGTGAAAAAAAAAACATTTCGAGATTTTTATGAAAACGTGTTCAGAATGTTCGAAAATATTGAAAAATCACATTTAGAAAAAATGTCTGGATGGATGTGTGTGTGTGTGTGTGCCATGCCTCCAAAATTCAATCGTCTATAACTCAAGAACAGTTTTATCAATCGGGTTGAAATTTGGCTCACATGTAGAGCAGTTGAGTGCCTCTGTTTGTTACAATTTATGCACTAATTGAAACATTCGTTCAGATTTT
>JAPYZD010007069.1:0-10376 GCA_030522725.1 Ichneumoninae sp. B BG-2022a
GAACGAATCATTTTCATTAAAAAAAAAAGTTGAGTTACCACATATTTTGATGAACAATTTTTTTTTCAACAATTTGTTAATAACATTTTGAAATTATTAATATGTAAAATTAGTCTTTTCAATGCCTACAATAAGTATGCATTTTTTCAGATTTTTATAACATTGGGAAGTGTTTGCAATTCTTGTCCGAACTTCTCGAATTTAGGCGGAATGAACACCACTCGCCCCAACCTCCTTAAAATGGTTTGGAATGCCACATATACATATATATATATTTAAAAATATATAACCGGACGAGTGTAGCGCGCTTAGGTCGTCGAGGCTGGGTGAGGTGCTCCTAGATCGTAATAGTACAAAGTACATTTGTTTTTTAATAATAAAAATAATAATAAATGTTTAAATATAATACAAAAAAAAAAAATTGCATTTACCCAATTGAAATTCGTCGAATATTCTGAGAAGATCAGTACGTGTCTCGGTCGGTAAAGCAGAGTCGAGCTCGGGCCGGGCACATGCGAAATGCGCAGATCCGAGTGTAGTTTGCAAACTTAATATTTTTTTTCGACCCCAAAAAAACTGCTTATTTTAAATTTAATAAAAAATGTTTTTAAAAAACCAAACAGAACTTATAGAATGTTTTTTAAGAACGCAAAACTAAAAACAAAGTAAAATAAAATAAAATTTAATTTTTTATTTTTTTTTAATAAAATAAAATAAAAAAACATATTTTAGATCTGATTAAAGAGAAATAAATTAAATAAAATCAAACACAAAGTATCGAAGTGGAATTTCGATCCTAAATCACTCCCATACGCTACATTCTCCAGATTTCGGCTTTCATAGCATATAGAAGTGAAATTCGAAAATGCTAATTCCGACCCGGCATGGCGAGGAGGCTGCGGTTTGCGTCTTCGCCTCTACAGCAAAGTCGACTTCCGGCCAGTCAGTCCGAGTCCGTGAGCCTAGGTTTGCGAACTTAACATATTTTTTTCGACCCCAAGAAAATATCTATCTTAAATCCAATAAAAAAAAAAACAACAACAACAATAATAATAATCAAACACAAGATACGTCTCGAACTTTAAACATTTCTTTTCCACCTCACTAAAATCATTATTTCAAATCTAATACAAAAAAAAACAATCAAACACAAACTATCGAACTATCAACTGTTTTCCAAAAAAAAAAGAAAAATCAACCGAAATAAATAAAATAAAATCAGACGCATATCTTACTTTCAATACGTTTCTTTCGAACGCAAAAAAAAATCTTAAATCTAACTAAAAAAAAGACTGCCTATTGAAACTCGTCGAACATGCTGAGAAGTTCGGTTTGGGTCTCGGTGTGACTAGTTCGTGTGCCGAGCCAAGCGCGGCAGGGCGACGAGGGTGCGGTTTGCGTTTCCGCCGGTACGGCAGAGTCGAGTTCGGGCCACGCGGTTTGTGTCTGAATGTCCGAGAGGCCGAGGTCGGAGGGGAGAATATCGTTGCACGTTTGCGTGCACGTGTTGCTGTAGAGGAGTTGCTCGATGTTGTCGAAGTTCTCGGTCGTCTGGGTTTCGTTGTTCGAGCTGACGGCGAAGCCGCGGCCGAGGGCGACCTCGGAGTCGAACGGAAAGCCCGGATAGGCGGTCTCGGTCTGGGTCTCGATGCTGCTGAATCTGTCGGGGAAGGCCTGGACGGTGAGCATCGGGTCCGACCTGGAGACGGCGTCGGCGCCGCCGAATGGACATCCCGCCTCGGCGGAGGCGCCCACCACGTACGTCAGCGACGTCAGGCAACAACCCAGCTCCGTCTGCTGCTCCGACACGCTCTCGTTCAACGCCTCCAGCAAATCCTTCTCCGGACTCGTCTGCGTTCCCGTGTTCTTCTCCTCCCAGAGGTCCTGAAAGTTACGCAAATTCGGTCAATTACCGGGTGTGTAGAAGAAATGTTTTTGAAAATATTTTTGTATTTTGAAAATATTTTTATATTTTGAAAACATTTTAATATTTTGAAAACATTTTAGAAATATATTGAAAACTTTTTAGACATTTTTTGGAAACAATTTAGAAATATTTTGAAAACATTTTAGAAATATTTTGAAAACATTTTAGAAATATTTTGGACATTTTAGAGATATTTTGAAAACATTTTAGAAATATTTTGAAAACATTTTAGAAATATTTTGAAAACATTTTAGAAATATTTTGAAAACATTTTAGAAATATTTTGAAAACATTTTAGAAATATTTTGGACATTTTAGAGATATTTTGAAAACATTTTAGAAATATATTGAAAACATTTTAGAAATATTTTGGACATTTTAGAGATATTTTGAAAACATTTTAGAAATATTTTGAAAACTCTTTAGAAATATTTTGAAGACATTTTAGAAATATTTCATTCGAAAGTATTTAATAATTTATTTATCATTCATTTTAATAAACATTTTGTTATTTTTATTAATTTTCTTAAAGAATCTTTCAGTTTTTTCAACTTTTTAAATGGAACTTGTTTTTTCAATAACTTTTTTTTTTCACCACTCGTTCATCTCGATTATCGATAGTTAACATTTTGTTTCGAGAAGAAAAAGTCTTTTAACTCTGTGAACCAAATTCATTAAAAATCTTCAAAATACAATTATTCCTCAAAACAATTCCGGTACTTTCATAAACATTTTTGGAATCCCAAAAAATTGTGAAATATATTCTCAGTATTTTCTCATTCCGTCGCGAATGCCATTGATTATTATAATTACAAAACTACTTGTCGCAGCAATGTTCTTTTTCGGAAATTTTTATTCAAAAAATTCCGATTTTTTTTTTAATTCCAAATTTTTCATTAAAAAATGTCCGAATTTTCCATAAGAAAATTTCCAAATTTTTTTCGGTTCTTTCCGAAAAATGTCCGGTTATTTCTCAGCTCTACCTGGAGGCCGACGTCGTGCTGAAGCTGCAGTGGACTGCCGGGGAAGAGCTGCTCGTTTCCGTAGCTCTCGGCGAAGGCGAGTTCCTTGACGAACGCGTCGGTTCTCAGGGCGTTTCTCAAGGGTTTTTTCACGAGTTTCCGAACGGCCGATTTTGCGGCGGCGAGCGAGGTTTGCGTTTCGACGGTCTTTCGCTGGCGCCTCTCGCGGTTGGAGAGCGAACTGGTCTGCGTCTGGCGGGATTCCCGACGCCTCCAGGACTTCGAGGGACTGGGCGTTCGCTTCTGGCGCTTTATGTCGTCCGTCTGAACGGCGACGTCCAGGCCGGTCTTCGGAACGCTCGGGGAAACGGCGCACTGCGGAAGAATCGAGATCGGGCGGCTCCCTCGGTGATGATGCACGACCGGCGGCGTTTTCGCTCGAACCCTCCTGCTGCAATAAAATCATTTTTTTTATATTATCTGCGGAGATCGAAATCGGGACGGAGAAAAAATTAAATTTTGTATAGTTGATTTGTACGAATTGATATTATGCCGGTTTAGCGGGGATTTTTTTCGCATGACAATTTGTACAGTGTTTCGATTTTTGGCGAGTTTCAATCATGAGAGTTCATAAAAATTATTGAGACTATTTTCAGAGAGGTTGATGGAAACTTTCACTTCATTAAAATTGCACGAAATTCATAAAATGTTATTTAATTAAAATACGATGAAATTTCATTTAATTAAAATTTTATGAAAAACGTGAAATTTCATTTCATTAAAATGTGATGAAACTCATGAAATTTCGTTTCATTAAAATTGGATGAAATTCATGAAATTTTATTTTATTAAAATTAGGTGGAATTCATGAAATTTCATTTCATTCAAATTTGACGAAATTTGATGAAACTCGTTCTGTGCACGGACGAAAGTGCTTACATAAGAGTGCTCTTGTACTTTTCGTCGATCGCGTGAGCCATTCTTTTTCCGTGAGTCAGGAGGGCCTCGTAGGTGCCGAAAACTCTGAGGCAGCTGCACGTGAATTCGATTCCGCATACTCTCGAGTGGGCATGCCTCGCGGCGTCCGTGGAGAAGCTCTTGTCGCACAGGTTGCAGCCGAAAGTCTTCGCGGCGTGTACTTTCAGATAGTGCTGAAAAAAAAAACCAAGATGGCGTACCTCGTTTAGTGATGTCATTTTTGGGTCATTTTTGTCAGCGTCATTTTTTTGCCATTTTTGCTCATTTGTTGTCATCGCCATGTTTTGGTAATTTCTTTCAGGGCCATTTTTTTCGGCACCATTTTTGGGTCATTTTTGTCAGAACTATTTTTTGGTCATTTTTGTCAGGACCTTTTTTGGTCATTTTTGTCAGGGCCATTTTTGGTCATTTTTGTCAGGGCCATTTTTGGTCATTTTTGTCGGAGCCATTTTTTTGGTAACTATCAAAAAATGGCCCTGAAAGAAATGACCAAAAATGGCCTAGACTACAATTGTAGTAAGGGTCATTTCTTGGTCTTTTTGTCAGGGCCATTTTTTGGTCATTTTTGTCAGGGCCATTTTTGGTCATTGGGTCAGGGTAATTTCTTGGTCTTTTTGTCAGGGCCATTTTTTTGGTCATTTTTGTCAGAGCCATTTTTTTGGTCATTTTAGTCAGGGCCATTTTTTTCGTCATTTTTGTCAGGGCCATTTTTTTGGCAATTTTTGTTAGAACCATTTTTTGCTCATTTTTTGATTGTTCGTGGGAAGGCGGTCACATGACCGAAAAATGACCGGTCACAAATACAGCCCACATCTCCGACCTCGCCGCCATGTTTACTAACGCGAGGAACCTAACCTAAGAGATCGTGCAATTTTTTTTTACGAACCTGTTTCACGTACTTCATCATCGTGAAGTAACGCTCGGACTTGGGGGAGTAGACGCACAGCATCTCCGGGCAGTGATAGCGTATCTTCTCCTTGACTGTCTTCTCGAGGTTCCTCCGCTCGTGGATCTTAAGTACGTGCATGCGTAGACGCGGCTCGTTCCGAAAGGACAGACCGCACTCGTCGCATCTCACGTTGTTCACTATGACGCTCAGCTCCTCGGCCGACGGGCAGACAATCTTTATCGCGCCGCTTGCGTCCTCCATCTGGATCGTCGACGAGCACCGGCCACTCCTTTCTGTCACCTTTTTCTCTGACAACCGAGAAACGACAACAAAAAACACGACGCTCTCGCGCGGAGACGCGGCGCGCAGGCGCCCTCGAACTGCCTTACCGACCATCGGTACTTCAAACGTTTTTGGCAAGTTTATATTTTTTTTTTATTATAATTGATCGATGATCTATGAAACTTTTGTGATAATGATTTTTATTATTAGTGCTGGAAATAAAGGCGCTGCTTTAATTTGGACGTTTATATGTCGCTTTCTTTTTTAGTTCTTCAAGAAGCTACCTGGATGAGGCTGAAGGTCACGAAACCGGAAGTTGGGTTTTAGGAATGGTGCTTTATGCATTTTTTTTTATCAGTGAAACGAAATCGAATGGAAAGTTTTCCATGCTTCTGTTTGTTCGTGAGGAGTTTTCTTATAGTTCAGAAACTATAAGTGGAATATAGAATGTAATAATTTGTGGGGGTTTCGTTTTAAAAATCTATAAAGAAACTCTTTAATGGCCGCGCCATTAAAGAGTTTTGCAGATCGTTAAACACCGGAAGTAAGATTCTCTTCGCTTCCAGCTAGCATTTTTCGTACGAGACATTAAACGAGCAAACAAGACAATCGAAAGATCTTCAATCGGCGGTAAAAGATGCAAACATTTTATAGAAAAAAAAAATGCATTTCCGGTACCTCCGAATCGACGAAGAACTCGGGTCCGAAACGGTTGCGCAAAGGACCGAAATTGGTCCTCTGCGCAATGATAAACACACATTCGGGGATCTTTTCTTTTCCTGACTAATAATCGCGATGTTTAATGTCAACAATTTTATTGAAGCATTGGGCAAAGCTTCTAGAACAACGAAGCAAAAAGGAATTATGGAATAGTGAAACAAAGTTGATTTAAAAAATGATAAAAAAAATGAAACAAAATTGATTAAAAAAATGATAGAAAAAATTAACCAAAATTGATTTAAAAAATGAAACAAAATTAATATAAAAAATGATAAAAAAATGAAACAAAATTGATTTAAAAAATGATTAAAAAATGAAACAAAATTGATTTAAAAAATGATAAAAAAATTGATAGAAGAAAAATAAGACGGAAATGCGTCGAGGCAGGTGAGAATGCTTCGTAAGTATAAGAAAGAGGAATAGTTGTAGGGTTTCGGTTTGTGTACTAGGGTAGCTCAGGGTATTCTTAAATCCGCCGTAACTCGATAAACATCGTCTTAAGACTGTTTGGAGACTTAGAGACGAGTAGACATGTATATAGCGTGTTTTCGCCGGTGCCCGGGGGTACAAATGGGAGCTCGCGTGTTGAGGGACGGTGCATATTTAAACGGAACTCGTGGAGGACGCTACGAGCCGCATCCGACAGTGGACCAAATCGTCCAATATTACAACAACCTTTATCCTGAAACCCTCACTCTGCAAAATTACAAAATAAAAAATCCTCGCGGTACTCCACAAAACTTCGTAAACATTACAAACAATCGTCACATCTTGGCGCATAACGTGCTTGGATTAGTTCGTTTTATTACGATTTTCTCCAGGTAGCCAACTAAGGTGAGCCACAAATTTACATAATAATAATAATAATAATAAACAAAATATTACCATAAATAATATGTATAATCATTTTGCATACATAATAATAATTTTTGTTATTATTATCGGTAAAATTTGATGAAAATCGTGAAATTTCAGTTCGTTAAAATTTGATACAATTTATGGAATTTCATTTCAGTAAAATTTGATAAAATTCATGAAATTTCAATTCTTTAAAATTTGATGAAACTCATGAAATTTCATTTCGATAAAATTTGATGAAATTTGTGAAATTTAATTTCCTTAAAATTGGATAAAATTCATGGAACTTCATTTCATTAAACTTTGATAAAATTCGTGAAATTTCATTTCGATAAAATTCGATAAAATTCGTGAAATTTCATTTCGGTAAAATTTGATAAAATTCATGAAATTTCATTTCATTAAAATTTGACGAAATTTCATATTACAAAAAAAATTATTTTGTATTATTATTATGATGATTAGTGAAAAAAAAATTGTAATTTTTTTTTTTAGTTGCAGGATGTCTGCGATGTCGGGACCGAGTTACGCGGCGTACGGATGGGCGGCCCAGGGTGGCGGTTTCGGTAATCAGACGGTGGTCGACAAAGTGCCGGCGGAGATGTTGCATCTCGTCGATCCCCACTGGTACCAATATCCGCCGATGAACCCCCTGTGGCACGCGATCCTCGGCTTCGTTATCGGATGCCTCGGCTGCGTGTCGGTCATCGGTAACGGCATGGTCGTCTACATCTTCACAACGACCAAGAGCCTCCGTACCCCGAGCAATCTTCTGGTCATCAACCTCGCCTTCACCGACTTCCTCATGATGTTCTGCATGTCGCCACCCATGGTACATCCACCCACAATTCCATGAACATTTCACGAGTTTCATGAAATTTAATTTAAATCAAACGAAAGTTCATGAACTTCATAAAATTTCATGAACTTCATGACTTTCATGAAATGTCATGAATTTCATCAAATTTCATGAATATCATGAATTTCATAAAATTTCATGAATTTCATAAAATTTCATAGTTTCATGAAATTTTAATGAAACGAAATTTCATGAATTCCCCTCGCTGAATCGCGTCGATGAAAAAATATATTTTGATGAAACGAAAAAACAGGTGATCAACTGCTACTACGAGACATGGGTGTTTGGACCGTTCATGTGTGAGGTCTATGCCATGTTGGGCTCCCTGTACGGATGTGGCTCCATTTGGACAATGACAATGATCGCCTTCGACAGATACAATGTTATCGTCAAGGGACTCGCCGGCAAACCGATGACCATCAACGGCGCCCTCCTCCGAATCCTCGGAATCTGGATCTTCGCGGTCGGCTGGACCATCGCCCCCATGCTCGGATGGAACCGGTAAACATCGCCCAATAACAACGATAACAATATTATAACATCAATAATCATCGTCATTATAATAACAATAAAGTTGTTATTATTGTCACAATAATAACGAAATTATTATTATTAATGTTATAATAATAACGAAAATTTTATTATTATTCTTGTCATAATAATAACGAAATTTTTATTATTATTCTTGTCATATTAATAATGAAATTTTTATTATTATTTTTGTTATAATAATAACGAAATTTTTATTATTATTCATGTCATAATAATAACGAAATTTTTATTATTATTCTTGTCATAATAATAATGAAATTTTTATTATTATTCATGTCATAATAATAACGAAATTTTTATTATAATTCTTGTCATAATAATAACGAAATTTTTATTATTATTCATGTCATAATAATAACGAAATTTTTATTATTATTCTTGTCATAATAATAACGAAATTTTTATTATGATTCTTGTCATAATAATAGTGGAATTATTATTGTTACTTTTTTTAAAACGATGGTCGATCTGTGATGTTGTAGCAGAATTAATACTTCGGTTATTTTAGCTACGTGCCGGAGGGTAACATGACTGCCTGCGGCACCGACTACCTCAGCAAGGAGTGGCTGTCCAGGTCGTACATCCTCGTCTACAGCATCTTCGTCTACTACGCGCCGCTCTTCCTCATCATGTACAGCTACTACTTCATCATCGCCGCCGTGTCGGCCCACGAGAAGAACATGCGCGAGCAGGCCAAGAAGATGAACGTCGCCTCGCTGAGGTCCTCCGAGAACGCCAACACCAGCGCCGAGTGCAAACTCGCCAAGGTGAAAACCGAGTCATCGACAAAATCGTCAGATTCGCCATCATGATTTTTCAAAATTAAAAAAAAAAAAAATTTAATTAAAAAAAATGTTTGCATTTTTTAATAAATTTATTTTGATTTTTTAATTATTTTTTATAAATATATTTCGATTTTTTAATTATTTTTTATAAATTTATTTCGATTTTTTAATTATTTTTTATAAATTTATTTTTATTTTTTATTATTTTTTTTTAGGTCGCCCTGATGACCATTTCCCTGTGGTTCATGGCGTGGACTCCGTATTTGGTGATCAACTACGCCGGCGTCTTCGAGTCCGCCAAGATCAGCCCACTCTTCACCATCTGGGGCTCCCTCTTCGCCAAAGCCAACGCCGTTTACAACCCGATCGTCTACGGCATCAGGTAATCGTCGAGAGATTTTTGATACAGATAGCGCATTCAATTTTTGGGGTCCGGTCGCGAGTCTCGAAAGAAAAATACATGGGGATTTGATGGTACTCGGTCGGTAACCAAAACTGTAATCCGCAATCCTCTGGGACGGTTTTGGGGACAAAACCAAGAACGGTATTTTAGATCGCTGTTCAGTGTTTTCTGGGAAGAGTCAATGGTATGGCAGATTTCTGGGTTGCGAAATTGTAGCTATCGAGACTACTCGGTCGGTAACGAAAACTGTAATTTGAAATCCTCTCGGAAAGTTCACTTTTGGGGACAGAAACCAAGAATGGTAATGCAAATTGCTTTTCAGTGCTTTCTTGGAAAAATTAACGGTATGGCAGATTTCAGGGTTGCGAAATTCAAGATATCGCTGCTCGGTCGGTAACGAAAACTGTAATCCGAAATCCTCTGAAAAGATCCATTCTTGGGGCCAAATAAACAAGAACATTAATTCAGAGTACTCTTCAACGTTTCACTGAAAAAAGAAATCGACGGTACCGCAAATTCCCCATTCGCGAAATCGCATTTATCGCTGCTCGGTCGGTAACGAAAACTCTAATCCGAAATCCTCCGAAAAGGTCCATTCTTGGGGCCAAAAAACCAAGAAAATTATTTCAGATTCTCGGTCGGCTATCCTAAAAAAAAAAATCCTAACCTTATCCTAAAAATATCCTAACGTTATCCTAAAAAAAAAAAAATCAACGGTACCGCAAATTCCCGATTCGCGAAATCGAATTTATCTCTGCTCGGTCGGTAACGAAAACTGCAATATCTCCACTCTCCTGCTTCCAAAACTAAATTTCCCCTCCACTTCAAACTTCAAATTGCCATAAAACCAAAAAAAAAAATGCAAAAATTTAATCACCTTCTAATAAAAAATAATAAAAAAAAACATTTTGCATTCCAACTTTCCAGCCATCCGAAATACCGCGCGGCGCTCTTCCAGAGATTCCCGTCTCTGGCCTGCGCGAGCGAGCCCGCCCCGGGCGGCGACGCGACCTCGACCGTCTCTGGCGTGACGACCGTGGCCGACAGCGAGAAGGCCGCGGCCTAAGAACCCGCCTCGACGACCCACCGACGACGAGGAGGCGGAAAAACTCACCAAACCACCAAATCGGACGCCTAAAAAAAAAAAAAAAAAAAAAAAAA
>JAPYZD010007071.1:0-11640 GCA_030522725.1 Ichneumoninae sp. B BG-2022a
ATAAAAAAAAAATCTTCCCGCAGCCTCAGAGCCGACGCATTCTCGTTGGTCTCGGTCCGCGCCTCCCTCGCTCGAACGATCCGCGAATTCGGCACGCTCCGAGGCCCGCGAGAGAGCTCAGCGCAGATAGGAGCGAACCGATGACACGCCGCCCCGGGGCCCGAAGATCAGGAATCTTCCGCGGTGTTCATTCGCGATCAACCAGGAAAGCGAGAGGGAAGAAGCGCCCCCCACCCCTTCGGCCCCTTCGCTGTATACATGTATTTCGCGCTGTAGTAAGCTGAATGCATCTTCGACCGGCTATCTCGAGTTTCGTTGCTCGTTCATTCGTTCGTTCGCCCCAACTTTTACGAGGCTCTTCGAGCGAGAGTCCCGTAATTGCCTCTTTAGCGGTATATCCCCGCGCCCCGAGAGAACTCGCTTCTGCTGGTACACTCGGTCTTTCTTTATTTCGTTCTTTCGTTCTTTCCTTCTCATTTTTATACCGCGCCGCTGCTTCGGCTCTCCTGGACAGCGCGGGCTGCGTCGAGCGATCTCTGCGCATCGCACGGAAACTCGGCAGCTCGGAGCTTTGCTCTTTCCTTTATTGCGTCGCTGTGGGAAAGAGCGGGGCAAAAGGGACCTGTGTTTGCTACGAGAATTTCTGTCGGTTCGGCCAGAAATTTATAAAAAATTGGCCGTCTTGCCCCACTTTCTCTTCAGGGTGTCGGAAAATTCAAGATGTTTGCAGAATTCGGAGCTTCACTCTTTCCTTTATTGCGTCGCTGTGGGAAAGAGCGGGGCAAAAGGGACCTGTGTTTGCTACAAGAATTTCTGTAAGTTCGGCCAGAAATTTATAAGAAATGGTCCGTCTTGCCTCACTTTCTCTTCAGGGTGTCGGAAAATTCGAGATGTTTGCAGAATTCGATACAAGAATTTGCGTAAGGCAATGAGAAAAGCGGGAAAACTTGCGCTCTCCATTCGCGAAGAGACTTTATGTCCCGCTAAAAGTTGATAAAAAATGGTCCATGTTGTCCCGATTTCTCTACTGGGTTTTGGAAGATGAGAAAGGCTTGCACAATTCGCCACTGAAAATCTATCATATACAATCTATATACAATCTATATACAATCTATATACAATCTGTATACAATCTATATACAATCTATATACAATCTATATACAATCTATACACAATCTATAATACAGCAATCTTATTCGCAAAGTCTCGAACTTACGCTCTCCATTTTCACCTTTTTGTTCCATCTCCCCATCACTCGATAAAGAATGGTCCATCATGCCCCGATCCCCATTCGGAACCCACGAAAGGCTCGCGGAATTCGTCACAAGACTTCCCGCAAGGTAATGAGCAGAGAGCCTCTGCCTCTTCGCCGTTGCAGCCTCTCCCCGCGGATCCCCACAAATCGCGTATCTACGAACTCGAGGCTTTTAACGCTCGAGTGTTCCGTATCAGCGATCCGCGCACTATCAATCTCCCGAACAGATGTGTATCTGCAAGCCATCCCGGCGGATCCATCGATGCCCGCCTACGTTCGATCTCGTTCCGGCTGAAACCCTTCCACCCTTCGTCTTCCGTCTTCCCATCTCGAGAGATCCATCTGCTCGCTCCGCAGCATCACTCTTGGCCTGGATACATCCGCGATGCGCCGATCATCCGCGAACCGTATCCGTATTGCTCGCAGTGCACATGAGTGCAATCGCCTCGGCGCGCGGTTCGTCGTGGACCGAGAGCGAAGTAAAACCGCGAGGCGCGATCCGTCCCAGCGACGGGGCTAATGCGGAATGGAAGGAGGAGGAGGAAGAGGAAGAGGAGGACCGCGAAGAGGAAGAGGATCGGACCTCCGGGTCTCCCGCAGCCTTCCGGCGAGGAGAGAGCTCCGTGATTACCCGGGGCGTACGTGTCACCGACGTTGCAGGATCTTCGACTCCCTCCCCTCGTTTCCCCTCTTTATGTCCCGAGGAGAGAACCAGCGAACCGTCCAGCCATTCATTAATGACGAGAGGACAACCCGACCGTGTGTTCTCCGGGCCCGCGCTGTGTGTCCGCGCTTCGCTCTCTTCTTACTCGCTCCATTATGCTCCGAGGAACCGGCCTCGTTGTCGCGCTCGAGAGCCGGCGATTCCGGAGGTGTTGGCCTGAGCGACTATGGACCACGCTCGTGATAGGGGAGACCGGGGCAAAATGGCACAGCGGGGCAATACGGGACGGTGGGGGCAGAACTTAAATATCCAATGATTTTTGGATGACCCACTTTGGCCCGACGATATATTCGGATTTTTAAATTCGTTTTGCCCCATATACAACCATGGTGAAGATTCAAAAGTTATTGAGATATTTCGTCCGGTTTCCAACGGTCAAAAACTCGACACTCTCCAAAAAAAAGTTGTAATTTCACCACGATTCATGATCTTAAAGAGAGCATAGCTATCAAACGGGCATCTCACCCGTCCAAACAAAAACTTGACAGTATATTCTGAAATTTTGTAAGAAAAATCAAACATGACGTATTGGCAGAAAAAATATATTTTTGTCTATTTTTCATAGAAATTGACGTTTATTGCATTCAAAAAAATCTACAAAATTTAGTTTTCAAAAGTTAATTTGAAACCGTAACTTTTATATCTAAAACATTTTTCGTACGACTAATCGTTTTTAAGATATAGCTGTTTCAGAAAAAAAGTTCAATTTTTCAATATCTCAAAAAAATACAACCTAAAAATTCCGAAAAAATTACAAAAACCCCTTGTAAATAATCACAAATTATGGTGAAATTATTTTTGGAGAGGATCGAGTTTTGACCGTTCGAAACTGGATGGAATACCTCATTGGAAAATTGCGTTCAGTCTCATTATCCCGTTTCGCCCGGTGTGCCATTTTGCCCCGCTCTCCCCTACACGTGCGCATCCAGGCTCCGCATCCTCGCCCGGCGAGGAGAAAAAAAGGTCCCGATGCTAATACAATATTCCATCGTGGTATCGCGTTACGTTGTACATAAGAGCGCGTTCGGGTGAATGAGAGACAAGATACCGATCGCACGCATGCCGGCTTTGTTGGCCGCCGCATCGGTTTTTCGGATGATCATCTCCGTTGTCTTTCGTGGTCGTCGAGCCGCAGAGGGGATCGCGGAGATCCGGCGCGTGCCCCGTCGACCGAGCGATTCGCGTCGTTGAATCGGCGATACCGATCGGTGCTCCAGCACGGATGGATGTCGTGTAAGCTCCGAGCTGCAAGCCGAACCTACGCGCCGAGGGTTCCGGAGGGACGATGACGACGTATCGTTGACACGTTCGTCACTCTTTGAGTGCATCGAGAACCACTCGAACCTTGCCGGTGCTGATCGGGCGGATTGGGACAATGAGAACGAGCGCTCGAACGCCGCGACCGCTCGATGCTCACCTGGCTACTTCGTTGGTGCACTACCGTTTTTTTTTTTTTTTTTTTTTTTTTTTTTTTTTGTTGGGTTTTTTTTTTCATTTGTTCTTTTTTTTTTTTTGTTTTTCTTTTCTTTGCTTTTTATTCTCGCGACTCGCCGTGGTCGGACGGCACGTCGGAGTCGCGTTTCGTACGGCGTTGGCGGGTTCGTGTTTTGAAAACGATGCCGTTTATCGGTTCTGCATCGAGAGCTTCGACGATTAGCAACTTTGTGCAACGGGGCTGCAACTGACTCACTTGGCTACTCCGCTAGACAGTAACAAAAAGTTTGTACTTTTTACAACTTCTTGTCCACGTCAACGTCAACTTGTTGTCAAACGTAAACAATTTTTTATTTCTTAATTTTCGAATCGCACCATCTGGTTCTAGTTTTAGAAACAAAAATACAATCTAAAATTGTTAATGATGCGGGAAATGAAAGGACAGGTTTGTCTCTTTAAATCTTGGCAACTGAATTTGTTACTTATTCAACAAAATTATTTTAACGGAACTTCGTATTCCGATTTTATGAAATTATTTTTTACTGTGTATGTGCACTTTCTTCTGTATTTTTCTTTTTTATTTTTTTAACGTCGCAGCTCCCTTTGTCACAGTGGCACGAGGGTTTTGTTCGATCTACGGTTCGCTGCTGATAATACTCGGTCGGACGGCACGTCGGAGTCGCGTTTTGTAAATCTACGGTGGCACGTCGACAATGAGGGTTGGTGTTTTGAAAACCACCGCGTTTATCGGTCCTGCATCGAGAGCCTAGACGATTTTCAACTTTGTGCAACGGAGCTGCACCTGTCTAACCTCGCTACTCCGCTAAGTGCACTCTCTTCCATATTTTAATTTTTTTATTTATTTTCAACCCCGCAGCGCCCTTCGTCACACTGGCACCATAGTTTTGTTCGATCCACGTTTCGCCGCTGATAATACTGGACTCGCCATGATCGGATGGCACGTCGGAGTCGCGTTTTGTACATCTACGGTGGCGCGTCGACAATGAGGGTTGGTGTTTTGAAAACCACCGCGTTTATCGGTCCTGCATCGGGAGCCTCGACGATTTTCAACTTTGTGCAACGGCGAATGGATGTGAATGGCTGTGCAACTGTTTAGTGGGGGAGTGGTAGTTCTGTGGCATACGATATGGCATTGCATCGGAGGCACACGAGAGGCTCTCGTGACGTCCGCATGAGGAGATAACGCGGGCTTTGATGTACGTTATTATTACCCGGCGTGCATCACTGGTGCAGATTCGCGAATCGGACGAGGTGGGTATCGACAGACGCTTTCAATCGTCACGGATGTCACGCGGTAGCTTCCGAGTACATTGGACGGTGTGTTCTGTGTACGACCGTCCAATAGCGTGTTTGTACACTGTGGTGGGACACGTGTTGATGCAGTTGCATAACGCGTACACGCGCACGCATAATAAACCCATTGTGAGGAGTTTGATCAACGGACCGAGCCTATCGCTTCGGGTTTCCGCAATCTCTCTCGCGGCAGACCCGCGGTACACGGTGTACTGGAGATTCCATGGCTGTGGTATCGTAGGACTAAAATCAGAAGAGCATAGTTTCGGTGTGTGAATGTAGGGGCCAGCGAGCGATTTTACAGGATCGAGCAACTGTGAGAAGAAGAGTCTTGACTCATTTTCGTACGTGCTTTGGGACAAAGGCATTGAGTTTGATTTCATCGTATCAGCTGCAGTCTGCAAATAAGCGTCTTGTTTCAACACGCTTTAGGCGTGTAAATCGTGTAGTCACTTTTTGCATGATTCATTCGCAGCACATGTCGAAGTGGGCAATTTTTACACGCTTTACGTGCATTGTTTCAACACGGTTTAGCTGTGTAAATCGTTTAGGCACTTTTTGCATGATTCATGGTGTGTTGATTCGCAACACATGTTGAAGTGTGCAATTTTTACACGCTTTAGGTGCATTGTTTCAGCACGCTTTAGGTGTGTAAATAGTGTAGTCACTTTTTGCAGGATTCATGATGTGTTCATTCTCAACACATGTCGAAGTGTGTAATTTTTACATGCTTAACGTGCATTGTTTCAACACGCTTTAGGCGTGTAAATCGTGTAGTCACTTTTTGCATGATTCATGGTGTGTTGATTCTCAACACATGTCGAAGTGTGTAATTTTTACACGCTTAACGTGCATTGTTTCAACACGCTTTAGGCGTGTAAATCGTGTAGTCACTTTTTGCATGATTCATGGTGTGTGGATTCGCAACACATGTCGAAGTGTGCAATTTTTACACGCTTTACGTGCACTGTTTCAACACGAGTTAGGCGTGCAAATCGTGTCATCACTTTTTGCATAATTCACAGTGTGTTGATTTTCAACACATGTCGAAATGTGCAATTTTTACCCACTTTACGTCCATTGTTTCAACACGGTTTAACGCATTCACCCGTGCATTCACTTAGTTTTTACACGGTTCTAGATGTGTTCATCTCCACCCCATGTGTTGGGGAGAATGGGGATTCTCCCCAACACATGTTAAGGAGCGTATACAAAAAATATTAAGTTTTATTCTTCAAATGCGTAATCGTTCATTACAGCCTCTTACAAATGTATGGCAATGATTTACCTTCCATTTGAACCTCGTCATATCACTCCACGTAAGGGATATGTGCAGCGTCTTCGTTAATTTAGACGAGAGGATGCTTTCGAAAGACATACAGTTTGAAAAACTTCCAATTCATAAACGTTGTTCCACATCCATATTTATTGCCGTGCACTTTAAACGACGCATTCGATTGCAACTTCAAAATAGCACATACGACACTTGAAAATATTGGGCGGCCTGTCCATGATCGTGCTGTGAGATATACGGATCCGCCATATTGCGATTGATTCAAACGCACATGCAAGTGTGTTCTGTTTCTAGAGTTTTCTTTTATCAAGTGTGCAGTATACCTAGCGTTTACCTGTACACCAAGTGAGTTGTTCGGCCCTAAACGCGTTGTTTCAACACGCAAGCCGACCAACACCTATTTTGTTAATGCATGTGGTTGGCGCAACATATGTAATATGTGTGTTATGAGTTGTTATCAACACGCTTGTTTTTAGAGCGTGGTGCAAAATAGTATGTTATGCTATAAGGGAGGGAAGTGCGCAATTTTCGCCGAGTGTGAAGTTTGCTGCCCGAGCGAAGCGGGCGGAATTCACACGAAGCGAAAATTCGCTTCCTCCCGTGCAGCATTCGATACTTTTTTTCATCTCCGTTAAAATAGCCACATTGCTCGCGTCGTAAAATCGTCATATTCGCCAATGACCATTGAATGAAACAGTACTGCGCATGCGCACAGGTTAATAATGGTCATTGGTCAAAAAATAGGCGATATTCTGCCCGAGATGCATGCAAGAAATGTGATTATTTTAGCGAAGTCGGAAAAAGGTGTTTTTGGGCGGGTTATAGATTGAGGTTCTTTTACATCCCTGCCAGTCATAATTGGGGCAAATAAGAATTCTACCAGAAAGCCAGCGCTGACAACTCTAGCGTAAAACAACTCTTTGACGTAAAACATTTTTAACACGTTATAACTCTAGCGTACTAAAACTCCAGACAAAAATGTCTAACATAGTAATTTAATAAACTGTACCAGAGCGAACCATTCGCTAACAAATCTTCCAGAACAAAAGTAAAGCTATCGGAATCAAAATAACAATTATTGTGATTCTGCAACCAGAAAAAAATGTATTTGACGGCCACCGTTTATTTGGTTTAAGTAAAATATTTATTTGATTTAAATAAGTATTTATTTAAATTAAGTACATATTTATTTAAATTAAGTAAATAGTTACTTAAATTAAGTAAATAGTTATTTACATCAAATAAATATTTATTTTAATGAAATAAATGTTTTACTTAAACCAAATAAACAGTGACTATCAAATAAATTATTTTTCTGGGTGCGGTAGAGTTTTTTTTATTCTGGTAGAGTTATTCGCGACCGGTTCGCTATGGTAGAGTTTGTTTTACTACTGTATTACAGATTTTCCGGTACAGTTTTAGTATGATACAGTTCCAACATGGTAGAGTTGTGACCGGCATGGATGTAAATGTGCCAGATATAGTCCGTTTTTCGTATAAGAACTGTCACACTTTAAGAGGTGAATTTTTTATAGACAACGTATCTTCGCAGATTAATAGCGACATTAAGTTCCTCTCTTAAAAGAAAAAACCTCAATATCTCGACCCATAGATGGCCGGTTTCCGCCCACTCTCCCCCATAAAGATTGCCCTTTTGCTTCGAGTCGCATAACATCGAGAAAGCTTTATAGACGCTTCCCTCCGCAAGTTTTATCCGTCTCTATTCCACACAGCATCGATGCCGATTGGATTATCGGCGCTGCAACTCTGGGATGCGAACGGAACTCCTCGAACTTCGCAGGATAACCGGATTGAATCGGCATTAGCTCCAAGTTCATAGTCAGCCTCTCCTCTCCGCGTGGTCTTCGTTCCTGCGCCTTCGGTGTATGAGACGGGAGGGCCGGCCATGTCGGACGGGGCTATTTCTGAATCTTTAGTCAGTTTACAAGTAGCGGGGTCACGGGGCACCCCATAAAGAAGCATGACTTACATTGCTGCTATGTGGGAGCTCCCCGGCCGGTCGAACCGCGGCGAGCAGGAGCACCCAGCAACGAAAGTTGGCCATCTATCTGCCGCGTACTGCCTCCAAGCAGCGGCCGCAACGCGCCCGACTCTCGCGAACCCTCGTGCCCTCCTCTCATTCTTCCGCTCCCTCATCTCCGGACCGTTTCGCATAACGTCCCTCGTCGCCTGCTTTCTCCGCCAACCTCCCCATATTCTTTGCCGTCCTCTCCGTTTCATAGCCGTCCGCAGGAATGTCGGCTCCTCGACGAAAGATCGGTATGCTTTTGGTCTCTCCTCGCCAGAAGTCGGTGGTCGCCATCTTGCTTTGCGAAGAGGGTCCAGCGCGGACTTCGCCGGTCTAATATTATCTCGATAGTCGGTCAATGACAAGACAAGCGGCAGCTCGGTTCCGACCCCTGGAGCAACCGAGACGATAGCCCTCCGACACCGAGCTCACCCGCGCCGGTATCTCCCGAGACTCGCGCTGTTGTCTTTCGTGGTCGTCGGGCCGCAGAGGGGATCGCGGAGATCCGGCGCGTGCCCCGTCAACCGAGCGATTCGCGTCGTTGAATCGGCGATGCAGATCGGTGCACCAAGCACGGATGGATGTCGAGTGAGCTCCGAGCTGCGAGCCGAACCTACACGGCGAGGGTTCCGGAGGGACGATGACGATGTATGATTGACACGTTCGTCACTCTTCGAGTGCATCGAGGACCAGGTAGTGTATAAGAAATCTGGAACGAGACCGTCATTCTATGCTCGACCCGAGGGTCTCGCCCTAAAAACAAGCGTGTTGATTCAACACGCTTTAGGCGTGTAAATCGTGTAGTCACTTTTTACACGTTTCAAGGTGTGTTGATTTTCAACACATGTCATAGTGTGTATTAGTGTGTTTTACACGCTTTACGTGCATTGTTTCAACACGCTTTAAACGCATTCACGCCTGTCGTTACTTTTTACACGGTTGTACATATGTTAACCCCCACCCCCTCCCCCAATACATGTTGACAGTTGATACCGTAGTGCAAAGGTGTCGAAAAGAAAAGAGTCTGTATGAATCATCTTACAAATTAATTACAATGATTTACCTTCTATCTCAACCTCGTCATCTCTGTCCACATCCGGGATATTTGCAGCTTCTTCGTTAATGTCAACGTGAGGATACTTTCGAAACACATGCTGCTTGAAAGACTTCTAATTCGTAAACGTAGCGCCACATCCATATTCGTTACACTGCACTTTAAACGACGCATCAAATCGATGATGTTAGACAACTTGTTTCAATAGCTGATTATCAGATACAGCTTCAAAATAGGACAAACAACTCTTGAAAATATCGGGCGGCCTGTGCATGATTGTGCTGTGCGATATACGAATCCGCCATATTGCAATTGAATCAAACGTATATGCGAGTGTGTTGATTTCCTAGTGTTTTCTTTTATAAAGTGTGTAGTATACCTAGCGTGTACCTGTACACCGAGTGAGTTGTTCGGCCGTAAACGCGTTGAAACAACACACATAACGTGCATTCCAATAAGCGCGTTCTGGAGCAAAACACTAAGAAGTGTGTTGTACAGGGAATCCAAGAAAGATGTAGTGCAAGCGTGTTGTTATAACACGCAAGCCGACCAACACGTATTTTATTAATGCATTTGGTTGGCGCAACACATGTATATGTGTGTTGTGAGTTGTTTCAACACACTTGACAACACGCTTGTTTTTAGAGTGCTCACGCCCATTAAGAGCATACGCAACGCATATCCTATCTACGTTCATGTGCGATGCAATGTACCCGCCTAGAATCCATCTCTAATAGAGGCGACGCAATTGTCACCTCCATTAGGCTCCAATAATTGACCAGTGACCACCAAATGCCACTTCTCTTGTCTCACGTGAGGTTCGGTAGCCACACGGGGTAAACCAAAGCGAGAGCCCTCCATTTCTCGTCGGTCTCAACCTCCTAGTTCGTTTCACATATACCCCTCGCGTTCCGCCCAACCTGAAACCAACCCAAAAACCAACCGGTCAACTGGTGCACCAAACCAACCAATATTCCAACTTTCTAAAAGTTGATTTAGGGTTGGTTTTTGTGAACCAACTATTCTTTAGACGCGATGAAAGGTTAGTTAATTGTTGGATATTAGAAAACAACCCTAATTCCGACTTTCAGTTGGTTGTCAAAAATGGTTGGTTTATGGTCGGTTTTCAACAATCAACCACAAATCAACCATCGATATTGTAGCTTAAGAGTTGGAAGTGGGGTTGGTTTATAATATCCAACCATGAACTAACCTTTCATCGCGTCTAAAGAATGGTTGGTTTACAGTTGGTTTACAAAAACTAATCCAAAATCAACCTTTGAAAAGTTGGAACACTGGTTGGTTTGGTGCACCAATTGACCGGTTGGTTTGAGGTCGGATATGGGAAAAACTACCGAATCCCAACCATAAGTTACAGTTGGGAGGTCCGCGAGGGACGGTCTCCGTTTACTGCATTTACCATCGATGGACTAAGCCCGCTGCCGACCGAAGTCGCCATCGGGAAGTGCATCGAGGGCCACTCGAACCCGGTGCTGATCGGGCGGATTGGGACAAAGATCGGTATGGTTTTGGTCTCTCCTCGCCAGATTTCGGTGGTCGTCATCTTGTTTCGCGAAGAGGGTCCAGCGCGGACTTCGCCGGTCTAATATTATCTCGATAGTCGGCCAATGACAAGACAAGCCGCAGCTCAGTTCCGACCGTCCGTCGGTTCTCCGCCGCAGTCCCCGGGAGGCCAGACTCCGGGTTGAGGTCCCAACCTCTGGAGCAACCGAGACGATAGTCCTCCGACACCGAGCTCACCCACGCCGGTATCTCCCGAGACTCGCGCTCTCGTCCGAGCCACGCTGTCTGGCTCTCGCGTGAGATCTTTTCCTTCCACTTCTGTTTCTTCCTCTTCTTCTCCCGTCCGTGTTCCTCCCGGGCGCGGTCAGCGAGCGCGTCTGACCGGGCCGAGACGACGACGACTGCCATAAGGAAGAAACCTCTTAATCGGTGGGACCTCCGCAGGGCATCGAGGTCTTACCCCGAGGCCGCTCTCTTGACTCCCGTCCGCCGAAGCTGACCGGTCGGTGTATCTCCCAGGGATGACCCCCGACGACCCCCGGCTGGCGATCGCGGCCGCGCCTCTTTCTACTAATATTCGTACCCGCTGTATACTGAAACGTTTCGATATTACGTGGGAGCGGAATATCGAACTCACGATTTTTTAGATCTTCTTCCCAAATGGAAGGTAAAGAGGTTGGTACTGGACCGGCTGGATAAGGTGTGGAGGAAGGGAATCCTACATATGCTTCCGGGTAAAGAGGGGCGGCTGGATTGCTGGACCCCATGACGTTGGAGATCTCTGCATGACATCAAATTTCATCTTTGGCAAGTCTCTGTCAATCCACGGCTTTGGAAAGAAAAAATATTGTTCATTTCAAGAATTTTATTCTCCAGGTGAACTTCACCGAGCAAAGTTTTTACGAAGATATTTGCATGACATCAAATTTCATCTTTGGCAAGTCTCTGTCAATCCACGGCTTTGGGAAGAAAAAAAATATTGTTTATTTGAAGAATTTTATTCTCCAGTTA
>JAPYZD010007072.1:0-11611 GCA_030522725.1 Ichneumoninae sp. B BG-2022a
CGCACACGCACACGCACACGCACACGCACACGCACACGCACACGCACACGCACACGCACACGCACACGCACACGCACACGCACACGCACACGCACATATCATGTTTTTTGTCTCCCTCGAATTCCCGATAAATCTTTGCCAATGACGCGTGCGGAAATTCGACGAATGTCCATGACTCGCCCTGTTTTCATCTTCCGACGTTTAATCTTATACGTTTCCTAAGCTTCGTTGAATTTATCGCTCAGTCACGGCTCTCTCGTCTCTCCTCAAAAATTGCAACTCAGAGAAATAAAACATTTGAGAAAGAAAAGATAATAAGCAATATCGGAAACGGAGATATTTTTCACTCATTGACGTTATGGGATATTTTTCGTTATGTTTAAAAAAATGTTGTATCGAATCGATGGAATTAAAAAGTTAATTGTCAAATACGATCCATTTCGCCTCCAACACAGGAAATCTCTGGCGCAACTAAAACTCATAAATTTTGTGTAAAAGTCAATGTACATTTCAATAAGGTTTAATACAATTTAAAAAATGTTAATCTTCGACAGTGTTGTAAAAATTGCGAACAATTTACGGCAGGGAAAGTATTGTACATTTTAGTCGTAGTTGTTAACGCGCACTGGGAAGCGGACCAGCCCTGGACGTGAACCAAGTGTCACAGTTTCTCGCTTGCAGCAATTTCAGTAGTAACGAAAATTCTCCGCGATTCCAATGGTCGATGTCGTTAAACGCACGAGTCCCGGTGCAAAGTCCGACCGACGAAATAGGAGAGAAATCAAGAACGGAGGGAGAGAACTACCCCCGCAGCGACTCAGACTCGAGACTGCTAGGTCGATGATTGGCCGTAATTCAGAAATTTAATTTAAGAAGTTAGACCCCCACTAGGAGCTTTACAACTGGTGGAGAGGGAGTACGAGAAGCAGGAGAAACCGTTGCGCGGAAATGAAATTCTCGAATCGCGTCCGGTGAGTCGATGTATAGTCTCTTAGCAAATAGTGTATATAGCATGGACACTTTATGAAGTATTACAAGTTTTTCACGTCAGAGAATCTTTTACCTTACGATCAAAAAACTGCGACATCTTCATTCAAGTAATAATTGGTATAAAAATAAAAACTTGTAATAGGAAAGATTTTTTTTACTCTATTATTATATTGCGAGCCGAAACGTAAGAGTTAGGAGACTGCGTTGAATAATCAAAGTTATCCCTCTAGATGTAGCCAAATTTGGTAAACAGTGACTAACGTATATAATGCGCGTGCAGTTTGTACAAAAGGCGTTTCATTCTATCTTCGGTGCGAGTTTTAACCAAATAAAGTAACTGGAACAGCCAATATTATTTCGACTCGAGTTTATAAATGCGCAGCCTTATGGCGTATCTCGAACGAGCCATGTGCCTCGATTGACATACTTTCTACAACATCCGTATCCGTATTCTCAGTCCATATGATTTCTCAACGAACGTATTTTTTTATGCTTGACAGGTATACATGTATTTTAGGCAGAACGGGTTTTTTTCGGAAAACCTCGCCGAGAGATGAGAATAAGTGAAAGAAAGGTATATAATATAATATATATACACACATACTCCGGAGTGTTAGCAATTTGACTCGCCTTAGGAACGAATTTGTAGTTTTATTAAGATATTGTAGGGCAAGATAATTCCACGCGCTGCACTATCGAATCAACAATTAAAATTGAACAATAAATTACAGAGTTAAATGAATTAGTTAGTCAATATATAGAATATATATAGCTGAGAATAGCTGAGATCCCAATTTAAGTCTTGTGCTCATTGTTCGTTCGCTCTCTCTTTCTCCCTGTCTCCGCCAACCGTCCAATTCTCAAATTTCGTTGTTTGCACTAGCTCGAGGCGATAAGTGCCCGTGGTAACTCGAATTTTCGCGATTTATCGAGATTGTAAAGTTGTAGAAGGGGTGCGAACGCAAAGAGAGAAGACGGGTCGAAGCTCGACGTCGAACGTTCTATAGGCAGGTGGAAGAAAAGTCGACCGTTGAAAATTGCCACATGTCGTGAAATTCCTATCTACGCTCCGAATGAGAGGGGGAAGAAGGAAACGAAGAAAGAAATCGAGAGGAAATGGAAAGAGTCGAGGAGTTTCGATTTTGTCGGACAATATTTGTCGAGGAAGCTCGTCTGGGAGGCCCTCATGATTCGTTTCTCCTTCAACGCTGACACCCTTCGCCCTTCCCCTCGTCGTCATCGTTTCCTTAAGTAAATAAAATTGAAAAATAGCAGTGGCAAATCGTGAGAGAGAAATGTTGAGTCCGCTGCTCTCCGTTGTGTATCTGTAGCCATTGAAATAGCAGACCCGACGGACTTAGAAAATATAAATGTCTCGAACCATGTCGAATCATGGGTTGCCGAGACGAAACGAGCAAAAGTACTTCCGTTGATCCAATTAATCAACTCTCCCGAAGGTAATCTCAGGGAATTGATTCTAATTAATTGGTGAACAATCGGGGAAACTCATCAAAATTAAGTGATAATTAACAACAGAGAAAGTTATGTAAAAAGAGAGAACGACACAGAAGGCTGAAACGAAACAGTTTTCAATAATCGATGAAGCATTTAAACGATACAACCTACGTATCGTTCTTCCGTGTTTATTTAACTATTCGAAATAGTTGTTCGCTCATTTACAAATGTCATTGTCGTTTCATTATTGAAATAATTAATTCGATTCCCTCTTAAAATAATATTAAAAAATTAATTAACTTCTGCGCAACCAATAATATGCAGAAAATCGGCGCATCTCCCACTCCACCCACCCTTCCCCCGCCTGGGCCGCAATTATAATGGTCACATCGTCAATAGTTTTTGAAGCCCGACGCCATCATCACGACGCTCCGCAACGTATAATTTACTTTCGATTAAAAAATAGAAAATATCGTCACGATGCTTCCTACAGTGCGAATTCGCAATGTTAAGATTAATTTTGAACTGGACTATGAATGGGAGCTATTGGATCGCGAAATATGGGTACGTCAAACGAATGATTTACATATGATGATTTTTGCCGAGAGCCACGAACGTCCGCTCTCGGCAATGGCCTGCCATGGCTCTTCGATATCTCAATTATTCTCAGGCATCACAGACCTTCGATCATAAATGTAATCGATAATTCCTTTTTTGTCCATAAAAAATCAATATTATCCTATTATTAATTATCCAAACGTCGACTATATAACCTGAAATTTGAATAAGCGGAAGGTGGATATTCGCTAATTTTTTGGACGCACGCGTTCCATCGTCATTGGAGTATTTCAAGCTCGGGGCTCGTATATCGAGCCCTTGGAGCGAAAACTAAATGTTAATCAGTCGCAAATAAGCATTGGGAATCTCCGAACATCTTTATCAATGATTCAAGGGGAACTACTTGACCGTAGTCACCGTAGTTTATACAGGGTTATTATTTTCTATGCATCGTATTTTTTTCCAAGTAATATTTGAACGGTCGGCCATATTTCGCTGCAACGAGGTATGACAAGCTTTCGCCGTTAGCCGCGCGATGGCAGCACTCGCTCGATCTCGGCCGCTCGAGACTGTTTGCGTCGACAGTCGGCGGAATTGTCGTTCGCCGGTATTTCTCGAGAAGCAAAGGTTTCTCAGTGTCGCTCGACGTGGCTCGACGCTTGGTATATTTTATCTGTTAAAACCTACGTGCGATAATGCTGAGAAGACGGTTATCCCCTGCTTGCAAACTCCAAACCTTTTCGTCCATCCGAGAAAATTTCTTTCTCGACTTTCGGTATTCCATTTGGATAGTGGACGATAATCTTAGTCGCGATAAAGGGGTTAAAATTCCATAGCGGCTCCGTTTGTAATCCGAAAAGTGTGCAACGTCTGTATCCTTTAGACGATAGAAATATTCCTGCGTCAAAGAGTGTACCGATTAGTTTCTGTCAATTGGTGGAAACCCTTTGAATATACTTTTTTTCCCTCATGTTCGATTTTTTTGAGCCTACGCTACAATGACAACTCGCTGCGTACACTATGCGACTGATGCATCTATGTTCATTTACTGCGCTGTAATATTTTCAATGCTTCGGCCTTTGGACTTCCTGCGTTCTCCTTTTACAAAGACGCAGCGAGTCTTCCTGCTTCCTATATCCTGTGTCCTTTTATAAAAACGCAGTGAGTCTTCTCGCTTCCTGTGTTTCACATCCTCCTTTTACAAAGACGCAACGAGTTCCTACTTCCTGCGTCCTGCAGTTTTTGTAACATGCAGCAAGAATTTATTGTAGCGTATCTCTTAATTTTATTACACCAAAATATTTTCAATATTCTACTTTTCTTAAGTAAGTAAAAGGCAGTGTTTATTCGTTTTTATAATGACTATGTTTGTAATTTTAATCTAGCGTTTAGAATTATTTTTATGCTACGGGTAACACAAGCATTGCAGTATCAATGTAGCACACTCTCGAATGATCAGTAAGTTTAAAATGTTTTTTTTTTTCATTTGCATTTTCATGCTCGGCCAGTAACGGTTAGACCCAAAGATCTATTTTGGGGATAATGTATGAGTTTAAAGATAGCTTTCTCGTTTCTTGCCACGAGAATAATCGTACGAATTTTCTGACGCCTCTGAAGCCTTTCTACTTGTGAAATTTAAACGGGATAAGAATTCGTGAAGCGCTCTTTCGAAGATCCTCGCACGCCTCGAGCATTGCAGGAACGCGGTTTAAAACGATCCGAGTATCGACGGATATAAGGTCGAGCGGTTTATGTATATTTAGCCCTGGAATTGGATCCCAGCCAGGATACGCAGGAGCCCTGTAATCCGACTTTCCTTCTTTCCATATCATCCTCTCTTTCCCTCTCACGCTTTCTCTCTGACTGCTTCATAGTCGTCATGAGCAAGAAGAATTTTTCCGAGCGTAGGATTATTGTTCATTGTACCGCGGGTTAATCAGGACAATTGTAAGAGTCGTTACAATGCTACAAACCTTTGTAACTCAGTACCACCTTCGTTATCCTATCAATGCCTTGTACAGAAAAATTTACATCTTCCAAATTAGTTCTTATTCTGGTAAATTTTTGTTTACAGTATTATCTTTGTATGTAGCCGAAGCGAACCACGCTTTGTTTTTGTATACTCGACTCTATGGGTATGTAGATACGCGAGGGCTTTTTGAGTTTGGATTGGAGGCCCTCGTAAATTGTTACGCTCGGCTAACTGGCAACGTGCGGCAGTCCGCACGTTGAAGCAGACAAGATTGTTGGGAACAGCGAGGAGGATTCGTAAGGAAAAATATACAGCAGACTGGAGCTTCTGCTACTGGTGCGCTCGGGTTTGCCAGAAAGCATCAGCTGCAGAAGCAGCTCGACGATGCTATACTACTGTACACGACTCATACACTATACAATATCGTCACTCATTAACGACGTAACCAGCAGCGCGCACAGGCGTGTAACCCTTCCGGTGTGTTAAACTTTCGAGTTTCCAGCCCACAGCGCAACCGCCTCGACCCTCTCGAAATATTATTATTTACTGAAGAGTTTTATCTCTCACTGTTGAAGTATTTTCTTATTCGTTGTTTACTCTACTATTAGTATTATTTTTATTTGCAACATCACAGATATTTTAATGCGAAGGTGAAACGTTTCAATCGAGAGTCGAAACGGATATATGTACACACTGTTCTTTGTAAAGTCCAGTCATTGAATTTCCGCTTGTGCATAGTGAAAATAGTTTGAGGAAATGAGAGGGTAGTTTCCACGCTTTCTTTTCGACTTTCATTACAATTATTTCAACGAATCACGAATTTTCAGACTGATAATGAACCATGGAGTCTTTTCAATCCTGGAGTCGAAAATTGCATGCTTTTTCCCCAAATCTGGATATAGATTCTGGATAACTAGAATGTTGTTTATAAAAATAAAAAAAAATATATCAAGATAAGTCTATTTGGTTATAGAAATTTGTGATGACAATTGTACAGCTGAATCAGAATATTAGGTATTTCACGTCCAAAATACGATTCTCTTGGACGTGAGACAGAGCAAGGTATCGTACTGAATGTCTCCATGGTAACCCCGCGCGGGCTGCGATCTCACCCTATCTTGTGCTGTACCATAGGCCCCCTTGTTCCGTCCCGATATATATGGAGAACGTAGCAGTATACATATTCAATACTACTAAGGGTACTCGGTCGTTTCGTAAAGTCCGTGTTCTGTCCTTCCTTCCCGTTCATCCCCCGTACGTCACAGCGAAACGCCTATAGGGCAGACTCGTAAAATGTGCGCGAGGTTCTCACCTCAATGTTACGATTTATGAAAATATCAAGGTGAATGTCATTTTATTAGATCAAAATAAATGTGTACATTCAAAGATCTATTAACATCAATTTCGAAAATTCGCAACGTGCCGGTGGTGTCGAATGAGATCCGAATAGTTACAATTTTCGTTAATAAAAAATCAATTTTCCAGCGGCGGCAGTAGTAACGTTGATTTAAATTTTTTTTTTATTTTGAAATGTTGAATTGTCCTCTGGCTTATCTGGGTACATCTCGTATCCGCGATGCATTCTTGCTCTGGAGTCTCGTATACCTCTCGTAAGTTCGAGAATAAAACATTTATAGTGTCGTAAGATAGGCGGGGGGATGAGTGTCGTGTACGAAGGCGTCACGACGAGGAGGAGACCATCAGTAGGAGTTTCGTCGTCATAGCCCTGGGTAGAGTTCTCGCAGGATGCTGAATGGCGTCTCTGGTACGCGAAGCGCATGTGCGCCGCAGCTGTAACGCCCGTGCTGCCCCAAGCTACTTCCCCTACCCCCCCCCCCCTATTTTTCTTTCTTTCTTCATTTTCTCTCTCCCGCACTTATACTCTAGCTCAATCTTTCCATCTTTTTTTTTCTCTCCCGAGGGGATCTAAAAATAAGAGCACTCGTTGTTTTACCTCCCTCCGCTTTCTACATACACACATACAAATCATGAATTGCATTTGAAAACTCTAGAGAAGCAGGAGAAATGTCTGATACGTTCACTTTTTTCACAGAGCCCAGTTTCTACCTTGATGATATCTTCAATGCAAAGTATGAATAGTTTACACAGAAGAAGAGAAAACAGGGGGAAAAAAACTGCGTTGAAAGATAAATAGCTTATTTTTTATCCCTTCGATATATACAGATAAAGCTTTCGCTTTTGCATTGAGTTATTGGATTTTACACTCACATTCGGTCATCTTCCTATTTTCTTAACGATCATTCGTTTTCCGTTTCGACTCTGAGTTTTCACGTGTTTTTGATGAAAAACAAGCGAAATAATTACAACTTTGTTATTGCATAGTGAAAACATTTTTGAAAGAAAATAAAATAAATGATCCTTCAAAGCGTCCGTCACTATTTTGGGGTTGCCATGGTGACCCCATAACCGTCACAGACGGTATTATTAGTAACGCAGCATCCCCCAATACAGCGAGTGGAGAGTACACAGTGGTAGATGAAACATCTTCCATCCCCCCCCCCCCATAGTGAAAGAGAAACGCGATAAGCCTGGCGAAAGCAGGTGGCTCTGCAGGGGTAGTTCGTGCGGGAGACGATTTCACCCTCGACCTCGCCACCACACACTTTGAGCAGCTCGAAACTCTCACCGCGAAAACTTTCATGACTTACGCGTGCTTCACTTTGATCGTTACACTTTTGTACAACGTTAATCATAGTAAAGCATTTATTTATCTCGTTAATGAGGCTTAGGATATAAAATCGAAGTGATGTCGAAAAAAGGGAGAAATAAATTGCATGCCTATATGACAACATTAGCATTCTCAAATTTATAGCTGAGAGGTCACCGCGCATTTTTTTCAGTCAACAATACATTTGTTTACCGATTGATAAATATTTCAATAATTTTTAGCAGATTTCCAAGCTTGTTCGTTTCAGAAACAGAATGTACGATAATAATGGTAGCATGAGGGACGGATATGTTTCGATGTGCGCCAATAGGATGCGGGACGAAGTCGCCTTGCGAGATATACACACGCGAGTCCCCCGGTTTTTAATAATAAAAATGAAAGGATCCACAGCGTGCGTCAGCTGGGCCATTTATTACAGCCATGTGTTGGGCTTCTTCTTCTTTGTCTGGTTCTTCTACTACTTTTCCTCTTACTCTTCACGGCAACTACCGAACTTGTATAATACTCGGTCGAGCCAAGAAGTGGATAGATTTTTTTTTTTTTTTTTTTTTTTTTTTTTTTGTTTTTTGGTTTTGACCTCGGGTTGCGTATAAGGATTAGATCTCGCTTGGGACACCCGTGGAGTGTTGTTATACGGGCGACCATCCTTGTTCTCGGAAATCGAGAGCAGCCAGTTCAATGGAGAAACACTTGCAAGGATCGTATGGCAAGCGATTTCGAAGACTATTCTCAATGTCGACTCATAGTCATTTTTATCTTGTAGTAATTATCTACACTAAAGTCTATAGTGTAGACTTCACTAAAGTCTATGCAGGCAAAGTTTACTGACAGAACAAATAGCTGAAAATTGTTATGAATCTAATGCTCACTTATCGCTTATTTCTTATTTCTTTTATCGGACGTAAAACTATACTTATATTTTAGTCGTGAAAATTTGACGTAAAATATATTTATCAACAGAGAATGATAGTTATACGTAACTGTGGTATAAATAATTGTAATGACAAATCGTTGAGTCGTGAGCGGGCTTTTATGTTGCCTCCTCACACTCATTCCGGCGCGGGCCGCATTGATATCAAAGATGGCCGTTCAGCGGCGCTGTCTGCGCGTCTGTGGATGCGCGTTGTTGGTTAGCCGGTGGCGTCGTCCCTCAGTCGCAAGGGGACCACGCACTGTGGCGGTCTCGTATTTTTCCAGTGTTCGCTTATATTTATTCCTAAACGAAAACTATCCTCACGCGTTCAAACTCCAAATTGTAATACAACGACAAGTTGAAGGGTGGAACAAAAATAAACAATCGAGCAGTATGTTTAAAATAAACATTTAAGCGCAAACGTGTACGAACGCGAGAATAGACAAAGATCGAAATACGCAAAAGAGAAAAAAACAACAACAAGAGAGAAAGGACACAAATCGAATAGTACATCGATCGACAACGGTTGGACGAAAACTGAATACGAATATTATATACAAAAAGTAAAAATATAATCGCGACAGCGTGAGAAAGAGACGAAAGAAAGAGAGATAGAGGGGGAGAGAGAGAGATAGAGAGTGAGGTGATTGAGACAGTGGACACCGTTGCAGTCGGTGCGTCTATTTTTTTGTTTTTATTAATTTCATTATTTTTCGGTGTCAAAGTGTGTTGAACCAGCGCCGAAATCAGATCAAGCTCATGAGTTACACTATTATACAACGTAAAATCAACGTAAAAGAAAAAATATAATCCTTCTTTTTGGTAATTGCCGGTGTAGATCTTGCTCGCCGGTTTATTAAACACGCATACACAAACGCACGCACACGCGCGCGCACACACGTACACGCACACGCGCGCGCACACACGTATACACGCACGCGCGCGCACACACACACACGAACACGCACACACACCAACACCGTGTTTCTCCATCGCCAAGTCGGAGGAGTCTCATCCTCCCGCCTGGAATCACTTGTAAACGCACGAGGCTCAAAATACACGAGAGAAGAAACTGCCTGTTAAACTTGGAATGTTTCGGCTTCGTTAATCTCTGTTGTGCTCGCGTTTAATAATCGTGTGCTGAAGGGACGAGGGCTTAATCGATAAAGTGAATATTTTGTTTCAAATCGAAAAGATAAATAATTGAGTTGTATATTAACTGAAGAGGAAAAAAGAAAAATATATAGACACAATCTACGTGAGGAGGTCAAACGACTACGGATCTTTGGATTCGTATTTATCTCGCACAACGGTGGAGCAAAACGGCCTCAAACTGTGGGGCTCTGGGGCGTTCTTCCTACCTCCGCAAGGGATGTACTACCCTGTAAGTCTCAATAATAAGTCTACTGTAAATTTTTCAACCAACTGTTTTCAATTTTTTTCCAACTATGACCACGCGGCCATTGTCTGTTATTTTCGCATAGGCAAGAAACTGTAAGAACGAGAAAAAGAGAGAGAGAGAGAGAGAGAGAGAGAAGAGAGAAAGCGCGAGCGCGGCGTCCTCGGCTCGACGTCGGGCGTCGGGTCGAAGACCACGCGAGGCTATTTTAGCCCGGTCGAACTCTCTTCCTATCCTTGGTTTCGACGATTTGTAAACCATAGTCTCTTATCTCTCTCGATCCTTTCGCCTCACATTCCAGGAAACAAGTGTTCAATTTCATGTTGACCATCGGTTCAACGAGTTATATGAGCTACAGAGAATTAATTCTATTGTACAAGAGTATTTTTTTATTAGAATAGAAAAGCCACGTAATGGAGAACGAACGAGAAATATTATTAATTTTGAAATAAAAAATCGTTTTGATATTTTGGGACAAAAAGAAGATGCTTTGATTTGCACGCGAAATTTGAGGGAATATCGTATGATCGAATTTCGAGTTTTTGAGGTTACGTGCGCGAACGAGGTTGTAACGTCGGTAGCGTTGCGACGCCCGCAGCAGCCAGGCGTCGGTGCCCGCACCGCGACGACGTCGATATTTTCAAACACGGATTCGCCATTGTCATTGCGGCGCGCTCTCTCTCTGCCCCCCCCCCCCCCCTCGTTCGTTTCAATCCCCTCTTGCTTCCTCGCTACACTCGACGAATGTCGAGCGCGCGCGTTCAACCGATTTCAATTATCTTTTCATTCGTCATTCTTGTGTCTAGCATTCTGTAACGAGATTCTAGCCCAACACGATAATAGTACATACTGCGCTGTGCCGAAGTCAATGACGTATGGGAGAGGTCACAAATGATTTTTTTTCCTTCGAAACCATTGAAGATTTATGAATTGAATTGATTCAAGTCCATTAAAAATAAAGACGCCAAAGAAGGGAAACGGTATTGAGACAGAAGAGAATGGCTAGTGCCGAACGGGAATTAATATAGAAGCTTTTCGTATCGGTGGACCTAGTGCGAACGAAGAAAGGAAAAAAAAAGAGCCGGTTCGTATATATATCGTAAAAGCATCGTTGCGTCCGTCCCGCGTTCGCGTTAACCGAACGAGTCCCTTTGGACGGCAGGTAGAGAGACTCGGAAGGATTGAATTTCGCACACAATAAAGCTGACCTTTCCTTTCATCCGCAGGCAGCAGCTAGGTAGCTCGTGTGTACCCGTTCGACCGTTTCAAGCTCCGTGGTGCTCAAATCCCAATTCTACCGGTCATAATTTATTCACCAATTCTGTAAATTTTTTGCCATTCTGGCTTCAGAGGTTCTTAACATTAACATAACATACGTAATACTACGTAATTTAATTTAATTTTTGTTTTTCTATATAATTTTTAATGACTGCAGCATGCAACTCGTTGTTCCATTTCCTGCTGAATACTACAGGTACATGATACATCGCGTGTTATGTTTTTTTAGAAGCCTGTGTATTTATACGATTAGGCAAACGCGAATTCTATCGCCTCCGCAACTTCCGCTCGACCTTTCGAATATGCGTCGGGCCTCGACTCTTCGCCCCCCCCCCCCCCCCCCCCCCCCCCGCGCAT
>JAPYZD010007079.1:0-10973 GCA_030522725.1 Ichneumoninae sp. B BG-2022a
GCAATTGCTTTGGGCAAAGGTTTGCATCTAAAGCCCTACAAAAGAGGATTCGGACTTCATATCGCATCAAAAAACGGAAAGTGACGCTGCCACATCGACGATATATGTTTATGTAAGGGAGGTTTCGAGGACATTTTCTCATCCCCCGTTTTTATTGTATATAAAGCTGCGTGGTGCCATATTAAGACTATGTATACACAATAAAAAAGGAAACGTCGCGTTCTCGAAGCACAGAGGGCAATCTTATATAAAGTGGAATTTTAGAGGACGTGTGTTTCGCATTAGTAACGGACCATTTGAGGACCGCAATTACATATGTATACACCGACAAAAAACTGCTTCTTGTGACATATCATGATCATCTATGCACAACAGACTTGCGTATACCCATTTAATATGAATGTAAGATAGACCAGGGTTAATTAAAATACGATACGAGTTGAGACAGCCGCTGTAAAAAAGAGATTCCACGCAGTATGTGTGGCACTCTCAAGAATCAGAGTATATACTATATAAGTCATTCCTGCGAATACACCTTGTTCTCCTCTTATTCTCAAATTATGCATTCTGCGCTTCTCCTTATTTTGTTTCATTGCAGAGGAAATCATTTTGTTTAAGACTAATCACCGAGAAATGACCCAGAAATTTTCCGCAGATTGAAGTCCTCGAAAAATCCGTTGCATGAAAAAATGTTCATATGATGATGCTTTCGAGGTCTTTTAATAAATGGATATTAATTATTGAATCGTCGCTCACTGACTGGTAATTTAGAATCAATTTCGTAAGGTATGCTTCCGAAGTAAAAATTAACGCGTAGGGATAACAGAAATTTGGTTATGTCGTTTCCGAAAAACATTTAATACGTCAGCTGACAGTGTTGGAATTTCGTGATTATTTTCAGCATTATAACAACCAAGTTTAGTATCAATTAAGATTTGTTCAGCTGATCACACCACAAATTTAGTCTTCAATAAATTGAACCTGTTATTTTTTTGTTATTAATTGGCGTCCTTGAAACAAACGTTGCATGAAAAATATAAACATATATTTATGTTTTGGAATCCGTCTTCTAAGCTGATATTGATTATTAAAGCACATAGGTCACTGCCACATTATTATATTTTTTGTATCATTTGTGCAATGTTACGGACATATAACCTGATCGGCGATGACGATACCTGTTCTGATAAAAGTAATAACAGACTCAGATGAGTAGCGGTGCTGTGATTATTCTTTTTCATAATCCTAACTGCATGAATTGATCCAGATATTGTCAGCTGATTGAAGTCCTTGAAAGATCCGTTGCATGAAAAAATGTTCATATGATGATGCTTTCGAGGTCTTTTAATAAATGGATATTAATGATTGAATCGTCGCTCACTGACTGGTAATTTAGAATCAATTTCGTAAAGTAGGCCTACAAAGTAAAAATTGACGCGTAGGGATAACAGAAATTTGGTTATGTCGTTTCCGAAAAACATTAAATTCATCAGCTGACACTCTTACAATTGCGTGATTATTTTCTGCATTATAATATCCGTACTTACTATCAATGAAGATTTGATCGGCTGATCACACCAAAAACTCAGTCTTCAATAAATTGAACCGTTTATTTATTTTTTAAATTAATTGACGTCCTTGAAACAACCGTTGCATGACAAATATAAAAATATATTTAAATTTTTGAAGCCGTCTTCAAAACTGATATTGATTATTAAAGCACATAGGTCACTGCCACATTATTAGATTTTCAGTATCATTTGTGCAATCTTTCTGATAAAAGTAATACCAGACTCAGATAAGTAGCAGTGCTGTGATTATTCTTTTTCCTAACCCTAATCGATTGAAGTCCTTGAAAGATCCATTGTATGAAAAAATGGTTGTATGAAAATATGATGGTGCTTTGGAGGTCTTTTAATAAAGGGATATAAATTATTGAACCATCCCTCACTTGTTCGTAATGTAGAACCAATTTCATAAAGTATGCTTTCAAAGTAAAAAGAAAGACCCAGGCGTAATCGAAATTTGGTTATATCGTTTCCGAAAAAGGTTAAATACATCAGCTGACACTGTTAGAATTTCGTAATTATGTTTTAATTTATAACAACCAAGCTTAGTATCAATTATGATTTGATCAGCTGATCATACCAAAAATTCAGTAATCGATAAATGACCTGCTTATTTTTTTTAATTAATTGACGTCCTTCAAACAACCGTTGCATGAAAATAATTATATACTGGCCTTTTTGAAGCTCTATTCTCAATTGGTATGAATTGTTGAATGACATGAGTCACTTCCATGTGATGAGATTTTTTTAATATATTTTGCACAATATTAACTGGCGGTCAGCTCGGTCGGCGATGACGATGCCCTAACTGATAAAAGTAATTACAGATTCAAATAAGTAACTGTGTTGTGATTATTCTTTTTCGAAAAGGATATCACGAAATTCGCGTTATCTTTAAGTTTTATATACGTTGCCAAAATCTACTACATCATTTTAAAAAATTAATAAAATCATTAAGAAGTGATTCAATAATTAATATCAATTTATTAGAGGCCTTCAAAAACATCAATATACATTTTTTTCATGCAATGGTTGTTTCAAAGACGTGAATTATTTTCGAAAAAGTATTTATTATTGTTTGTTATTATAATTCGTTACAAAAAACGAGACAAAAAACCAGATAAAAAACTGGACAAGAATCGGAACGAAAATTTGGTAAAAAAAATTACAGGAAATTGAACAACCAATTGGCCACAAACTGGACAAAAAATACGTTTGTATACTGCTGTTCATGAATGCCTGGATTTCCTTGCGTCTTCCTGGATGTCTTCCCGGATGTCTTCCCGGATGGCTTCCGGGAGGTCTTCCTGGATATCTTCCGAAAAACCAGGCATTCATGAACAGCAGTGTACATACAAGCATAAAAACATAAAACTGGACGAAAATCGCGTAAAAACTGGTTGAATAAAAAGGGTGACGTTGCGATTATCCGGTTATTTTTTTAATTTATCATATCTTGTTATCGGCATATTGGAAATCGTAATTTTGTTTACAACTACAGACATTTTTGTACGCTTATATACGTAGACATAGTTTGGCATAGTGCGGTTATATAACCCGTCACATTTGAGCTTTCCATTTCTGTGCGTGACTTGTATTGGAATCCCCCCTTTACGTGCTCTTTATCTCTATGGTAGCCACGAGGGTCACAGTGCACCGCTTTGCAACATGTGAAGAAAGGACGAATAAAAAAGTTGTGGGCAAGAAAGAATAAAAAAGTGGCGGCCGAAAATGTATGCCTTATTACAAGGAAGTAGTGACAAGAAATATTATGTCCGCGATATCAATATTATGTCACGTACTGGTCGAAGAGATCGCCTCGTGGTTTATTCCCGTAAGTACATTTCTTTCACAATCATATATCTGTGGAATTAATCAACAAGTGATAAGAATTTTTCGGGTAATTTTATGCATAATATAGTTTAAAATTATTTTTTCGTTTCTTATCGATTTTACATAACCTTAATATCTATAACGCGGTACTTTTGAGGGCTTGATATTTTCTTTTGTAATTTTACGCTCAAAATAAAGCATGCCTTTTTGATTATAACATTTTCTCGACCTTTATATTTTTTAAAATACATACTAGTGTATACAAAATATATTTTCGAAGGGTATCTTGTAGAAAGGTTGCAAAAACTGTCCATAAGATGTATTTTTTATTCACTTTGTAATGAGACTTCCCTTCGACTGTGTAATTTTATCCTGTATTTTATTCATGTACTTTCAACTGTGCATCCCGATAGTTGGCTGGTTTATATTGCTTGGAATATTGATAAGGGAATATGATTTCATGTTGATGTATTTATCAATCTGTGTAACTTATTTATAAAAACTTTGTGATACCATGCGCCGTCTACATGGTCCATCTGTTCAACTGATTCTTCGAAGGTGTTAAACTGCATAAACCTTAATATGAATACAAATCCTTTACAATCGTATAGACTGTTTCATTAATGACAATATTTGATCGATCTCTGTTATTTTAATATATCGGTGAATAATTTATTTACAGAGATTATGGGAGATTCCTTAAAGAGTTCTAATATTTACTTATGGAAAACTGGCTTATAGAAAAATTGGCAATTGTCTCAAAAATAATTTTTCTACACTGCTTCTATCATTTTTCACATAAAAGTATTATATTGTTTATAATATTAAAATTGGAAAGAGACTGCACAATGTTATGTTCATCACATGATGTAACTTATTCATGAGTATGTTTACACTTCGTATATTTTTAATTTTTGACAAAACTTTGAGACCTTACGCAGTGTATTGAGTGAAACAGTGCAACCGATACATCAAAGATGTTATACTGCGTAAACTTTAATACGAATACAAATTCTAACAAAGGTTCTAATACAGAAACAAAATATTTTGAGAAATAAAAAAAACCTTTTTGGATTATACCGGTGCACAAAAATGACAGTAAGCGATCAAATTTTATCCTTAAGGAAGCTGTCTGTGCAACGACTATATGAATTTGTATTCATATTAAGGTTTACGCAGTCTAATATATTTGATGAAGCGTTTGCATTGCAGCACGAAGTGGACTGTGCATGGTCTCAAAGTTTTGTCAAAAATGAAAGATATACGCAGTCTAAAAAAGGTTCAGAAATAAGTTACATCGGTTGATAAACACAACATTGTCTCTTTCCTCTTTTAATATTACTAACAATATAATAATTTTTTGTAACAGCGATCATATTTTGAAACACAGTCAATATTTTAAAGATTATAGAAGCAATGTGGAGAAATTATTTTTGAGATAATTGCTCATTTTTCTATCTTTCATTGCAATTCGAAAATCATTACTTTACAGTGATAGAAGTCAGTTTTCCATACATCAAAGATCTTACACTGCGTAAACTTTAATACGAATACAAATTCAAACGAAGATTCTAATAAAGAAACGCAATATTTTAAGAAACGAAAAAAAACCTTTTTACATTCAATGAACGGTCAAATTTTGTCCTTAAGGAAGCTATTTGTTAAGGAAGAATTTGTCTTCGTATTAAGGTTTACGCCATCTAACATATTTGATGAATAGTCTGTACTGGAGCATCCAGTAGACTGCGCAAGGTATCAAAGTTTTATCTGAAATGAAAGATATACGCATTCAAAAATAAATACCTACACAAGTTACATTGGTTGATAAATATAACATTGTAGAGTCTCTGTCCTATTTTAATATCATAAACAATATAATACTTTTATGTGGTTGCGATCATATATTCAAACATAGACAACATTTAAAAAGCGATAGAATCAGTGTAAGAAAATAATTTTGGAGATAATTGCCAATGTGTATCTTTTATTAAATTTCGGAAAACATTTCTTTACAGTGACAGAGCGAGTCTTCCATCAATAAATATTATATCGCTTTAAGGAATCTCCCATAATCTTTGCAAATAAAGTATACTCTGATGCACTAAAATGACAACGAGCGATCAAATTTTGTCTTTAAGGAAACAGTCTATACAACTATTGTAGAGAATGTGATTTGGTATTAAGGTTTACACAGTCTACCACCTCCAAAGAATCAGTTGATGCACCATGTAGACTGTACATGATCTCAGTCTTGTTGAAAATTAAAGTTGTACGCAGTCCAAATTCTGTTATAAATAAGTTACACAGACTGATCAATATATCAACGTAATGTCAGTTTCCCTTATCAATATAATAAACAATATAATCCAGCCAACCATCCGGATGTACCGTAAAGCGTACATTAATAAAATACAGGACTAATATAATTGAAAGGAAGTCAACCATATTTATAAAAACCAAGAGAGATTCCTCAATGCGCTATAATCTTTATTTTTTAAATTCAGGCGTCGGTCACTGTTCAGTAACATTCTCCAGAATTTTATAACTGATAGTAAATCAGCAATTGACTGAAAAAAATTCTATACTGCTTCTATAATTTGATACATCTATGTTCTACGTTTCAAAAGATGATAGTTCCCGTATGAATATATTATAATGTTTGTAATATTGGAAATGTAACTTTTTATTGAAAACTCTCAGACTGTACAAATTTAATTTTTGACAAGCCTTTCAGACCCTGTACTTTGTGTATCAGTATAACATTTTTTTCAAAGGTATTAAGCTGCGTAAACCTTGATACGATTACGAATTGAGTACTTTTGGTTCATAGACTGTTTCCATGAGAAACTTGTTTAATCCTGCGCAGTCGCTTTGGTGCATCGGTACGTTATTCGCACAGACGATCGGAGAATCCTTACAGTGTTATAACCATTATTGTTCGAAAAAAGATTTTGGTTGCCGTACAGTCATTTTCTTCTATATCTTATCAACAAGAGTACAATCAATCATCATCGTCATAATACTCAATCGATTTGCAAAATTGATGTATGTTTTCAACATATTTTATTGTTTTCAGAGAATTTTGGACCTCTTCGACAAATCAGCGAAAATTTGAATAATGATGTTCCTCGAATTGAGCTGCGAAGAGAAATGAAAGGACTTGAATCGAAGAACACTGGTGTTTGCAATAGGAGACAAGCTACTTCATCTAAAAGAAAAAATCAAAAAAACCCACACGACGAGGTCGAAAAAGAAGAAAAACCTCCAAGACAGCATGTACAGAACTCCAAAATAGCTGTACTTCATCATTAGTTGATATTGAGAAAGCTGTTATCGAGAACTCCTCAGTTGAAACACAGCAATTCAGTTTATCACAACTACACGCACTTCAAGATGCATCATTCATGTCTGCCAGTGCCGAACAGTCGAACAGTCAAACAACAGTCGATAATCCGGAACAAAATAAAGCCGATCGAACGAACCATGACATTTTTAAGATTCGAAGTATGACAGTGTCGATTCAAAATATTACTACGGTTCTCGAAAGTAACGGTATTAACGATGACAATTTGGGGATCCCGGAATTAGCTGAATCGTTCCTCGTTGGATCCCCCACCGATCGCGAGCGAAACTCTGCACCGTCAACTAATACTTATACTCAAAAATCTGCACCTGAACAACAGAAATACAGTTTTTCGCAACCTCACTCACAACTAGATTCAACGTCTGTGCCAGCGATTGAATCTGTCGACTTAACCGGCAAACAATGTGAAGCTAATCGAAATGAGGTTGAAGGAACGGAACTCAAAAACTGCGGTTGCGACAACGATAATTCGGAAATTCAAGAACCAACTAATCAAACATCTACCGCTTCTCCCGCCGAATGTGAGCAAGGTTCTGGACCATCAACTAATATTGATTCTCAGAAAACCGCAGCAGAAATACAGAAATCCAGCGTCCCGCAATCGCATGAACAATTAGATTTACAATCTGTGCCAGCGATCGAATCTGTCGACGTAGTCGGAATGCAATATGAAGTTGATGAAAGCGAGGTTGAAATCCAAAAGAATGTTAGTAAAAAGATGTTGCCCAAAAGTACAGCAACCGTACTCGAAAATTGCGGTTGCGATGACGATAATTCAGAAGTCCCGGAACCAAATAATGAAACACTCGCTACTTCTCCGACAGGTCGAGATCAAATTTTTGTACCACTAATTAATACTGATTCAGAGAAATCCGTAGCTGAAGTACAAACATGCAGGGTCTCACAACGTCATAGACGACTAGATTCAGCATCTCAGCTGGTGATCCAATCTATTTTGATAGAATATGTCGACGAAAGTGGGAAACAATACGAAGTTCCTCAATGCGACGATGAAGTAACAAAGATTACAAGTACAGAGATGCCGCCCAAAAATACATCTACGGAAGTTGAAAATAGCGGTGGTGACAACGATAATTCGGTAATTCAAAAACCAACCAATGAAACACTCGCCGGTTCTCTCACCAATCATGATCAATGTTCTGTACAATCAAGTAATATCGGTGAAGGCCTCAGCCACGCGTCATCATCTTTAACGGGACCGATATTATTAAGTGATGGGGCAGTTAACTGCGTATATTACGATGATTTTGTAGTTGGACTACAAAAACGTGACGTATCCCGCTCTCCCGCGCAAGCAAATTCATCGATTTTACATTGACTCGAGCCTACCACTGATCCTGACCTGCAAGATAACGTTGATAGAGCTAAGCAAGAAACTTCGAATGTTCTAAGCACAGTGGTATGGCCTAGAAGTACATCCATGGAATCAGAAAATTGCGATAGTAATGACGCTAATTTTGAAATCCAAAAATCAGCTGACCCATTATTGTCTGCTTCTTCCATCGACCTCGACAAAAACTTAAGCTCTGAACCAGCATCTGATACTGATGAACATCTCGAAATATTCCTACCCGTAGCACTAAAGACTTCATCAAACGATAAGGGTGATCGATATCCTTGTCCCGAACGACCTGTAACTGAATTGCATAAGTTCAACACGTGTCATCTTTCTGCGCAAATCAGTCCACAGAGTATGGGTAAATTCAAAGCGATAGAAACTAGTGAACCCAATAATTTTGATCAAACAGAACGAGATTTTCCGAATATGCAAAACACGAAAGAATCGCCCGCAAAAAAAAGCGAGGAACTCGCGAAGCACACTAGTAATTATGGAAATTCGGAAATCCTCAGACCAGTTGGTCAGCCATTATCACAATCTGCAGTCAAAAATAATCCATGCTCGGATCCTTCAAACAGTATCAACAAGGCGAGTGTCCACGTCCTTCCATGTATAATATCCGATAAGATGCTGAATCCGTGTGACAGAATCATCAATTCTGTACAAGGATTACAGAAATGTGGTGAATCTCATCCTACATTCCTACCATCCAAAAACGATTCATCGCCCATGACAGCATTAAAAACATCGATTCAATCGGAAGCAGGGCATGAAAAGACTAAAATTGGGGTAGAAAATTCAGAACGTCCGCCAACCAAAAGACCATTTTCCTCCGATCCGATGGGTATGAGCGATGCGAGTCATCAGACGCCTATTGATACCAGTACCCAGCAAGATTTAAATCCGTTTTTATCAACCGAGAATGCATTCACCGACATCTGTGGCGAAAGAGAATTCGCTAAATGCCAGCACTAAAGAAGCTTTACAGAAACCAGAAAACCTCCATAGTATGTCTTTCTTAGTGACTAATGACGACGAGTGGCTCCCTGAGGAAGTTCAATATGTGGTACGCTTGTTGTAATCCTTTTTCTCTATTATCTTCACCGTGACAATATATTCTATTTTTAGATGAGTGACGCCTTGAACCAACTTCTTTCTCATATTCCATTCATCGCGAATGAGCAGAATCATGGTGACAGCACCATAATCGAAGAACCTCACGAAGAAGTTGTACGGGGATTGGCGAATGTTGAAAGCACCGCGTCATCTCCATTGAATTTGCAAAATACCTCCGGTGCAATGTCGTTGCCAAATATATCGGATGCCAACAGTATAGACGATAGTCAGTATCAATTATTCTTTAATAAATCATATTGTATTTTTTTAAATACCCAATGTTTAAGGGAATATTTTGAACGCAGGTATTCAACAAGAGGTTCATGTTGACACACGTGATACATCTGAAGAAAGCAATGATGATAGTCTAGTTGACAAGAATTATCTTCCATCAGATCGTTCGGAGCACTCGGAGGATTCCGAAAGTGATGCGGTTAATAATAACACCAGCAAAGGTTCTCGCGGAAAAAGAATTTCGAAGTCTGCCAATACATCAGCCAATGGTTCCGGTATTCTGAACATTTCTACAAAAGCCCGTAGTGGCGCTCCAGATAATACCCATATGGTTATACAAACATCCAAAAACAAGAAAGGCGAGAAGAAATATTTCTGTATGTACTGCAAAAAATTATACCACAAACTAACTCGGTATCTAGAAACGGTGCACAAAGGCGAGAGCGATGTCCAAAAGTTTGCCGCTTTACCAAAGCGTAAGTAATATGCACGTAAATGCAAATAGTTTTGTTTTACCCGAACTGTTTTTTGATTGTTGATTCTGCCTTCGATTTCAGGTTCTGCTGAGCGGTGAGAGGTAATAGATGCAATAAGGAAAACCGGCAACTTTACTTTTAATACGAGTACTGAATATAATAACGGAGAACTTCTAGTAAGCCGACGACCGAATCCCAAATATAATAAAACGGCCTCGGACTACAAAACTTGCGCCAACTGCTTGGAGAACTATACGGCCACTAATATTCGCCATCACGCCGCTAAATGTTTCCCAGACCACAAAAAGACGCCACGATCCGTTATAGTACTCGGGAGAACTGTGGAAGGGAGATTGCACGCTGAAGCAAGTGATAAACTAAGACTAGAAGTTTTCCCGGTACTAAGAGAAGACGATACCGTGCGGCTTATTAGATACGATAGACTCTTGATCATATGGGGAAACAAATTGTGCCAACGATACACGCCTCATTATCAGCACAATATGATTCGCGCAAGACTGCGATTAATGGGACGAATGCTATCAATAGCCAAACAAATCAGTCCAGAGATCACGGATTTTGCGTCACTGTATAATCCAAAGTTGTATGACCAGGTCGTCAAAGCAGCTCGTCTTACTGCACGATTCGATGAGGAAAAAAGTGAATATGGGGCACCTGCTATCGGAATGAATTTGGGAACTTATATAAAACAAATTGGAGAAATATTAATCAACAAGTATATCAAATCAGACGATTTGGTCAGCGAACAAAAAGTTGAACGTTTCCTGAAACTATTGAAAGTTGATTTCTCGGTAGACGTTAATAAAGTTGCACTGGAAACACAAAGAAAACATCAGCGTCAAAGAAAAATCGTGCTTCCGTCAACAGACGATATAAAAAAACTGACGACCTTTCTCAAAAAAGAAATGGAGAAATCATACACGAACCTATCAAAATCATATTCATACGATGAATGGTTCAAGTTGGCCGAACTAGCGGTGGCATCGATCGTAGTTTTTAAC
>JAPYZD010007080.1:0-10147 GCA_030522725.1 Ichneumoninae sp. B BG-2022a
TTCGTATACAAGCACCAGGCAGATAAACTCCGAGTTCAGAAAGTGCTGAGCACTATCCGGCGTGGCGAAGAGACTACGATGGACATGAGAGAAACCGCCTTCTGGATACGCACGTCCCCGATGACCGGGAGGAGGAAGATAGCCCGTGGCATAGAGCGGTGCGCCAAGGAGTGCAAGAACCGATTGCCACGGAGGACGCCGGAGTATTCACCGAAGCTCAGATGAAGAAGGCGTGCCGTACTTTCAAAAACCGCAAAGCTCCCGGACCCGACCTCATCGAGGTCGAAGTCCTCAAAGGAGCCTGTAGAATTATCCCCGGTCAGCTGCTTAGATTATACAACGCGTGTCTTACTTGGGGAATTTTTCTTGCAGCTTGAAAGGAGGGCTCCCTCAGAGTTCTCCTGAAGGGCGAAGACAAAGACGAGAAGGACCCTATGTCCTATCGCCCGATTTGCTTGTTATCCGTTGTAGGGAAACTATTAGAAAAACTGCTTAAGATTAAAATGAGCGGCGTAATAGAGGAGGGGGTTTCACAGCGGCAGTTTGGCTTCATGCCGAATCGATCTACGGAGGATGCCATCGTCGAACTTCGCGCCATGGTCGACGAATCAGCATCGCAGTATACGGTGGCTCTACTCTTCGACATCGTCGGTGCTTTCGACAACGTTTGGTGGCCAATGATCTGCAGGGAGCTGCGCACCAGGGAATGTCCGGCGAACAGCTACAGGATCCTCCAGAGTTATTTTCAAGATCGGCAAGTTACGCTCGCGTGGGGGGAAGAAAGTGTTTTCAAGTGTGTCACCAAGGGCTGGGTCCGGCATGCTGGAACATCATGTTCGATTCGCTCCTTCGGATACTCGAGGAATTGTGCCCTGATCGATTCATCGCTTACGCGGACGATCTTCTGGTCCTCGTGAGCGGGGAATCGAGAAGGGAGCTTGAAATCGATGGCCAAAGAATCGTCAACGCGATTGTTAAATGGTCTAGAAAGGCCAGGCTCGAACTTTCCGCGCGGAAGACGGAGGTTATCCTCCTTAAAACCGTGTGGGTTCGACCTCCACCGATAAGTAGGCGCGGCGGGAATCGTCCGGATAGACAACGTCGACAGGCAGTTAGGCCAAATTTAGCAAATAGATACCCGACGATACGAATAGGCAACACAACGATCCCCTTTAAAGACTCGGTTAGAGATCGGGCGTCCACTTTGACAAGGAGATGGGAGTTAAGACACACTGTAGGTATTTGCGCGATAAAGTAGGGAAACTTTTTACGAAACTCGGGAAAATGGCAGGTTCGGGGTGGGGTTTGCGCTACTCGGCGCTGACGACCGTCTACAGGGGAGTCTTCTTCCCGATAATAACTTACGATGGGCGGATCTTTGCAACGTGCACGACACGAGGGTTCTTCGTTCAGCCCAGCATATCGCACTAAAAGCAACCCCGGCCGCGTATAGAACTTCATCGTCGGATTCGCTGTGCGTTATTGCCGGAGCCCTTCCCGTAGATATTTTGCTAGTAGAACGTAGAGTGAAATATCAGATTCAAACGGGTGTGGACGCCTGGATAAACGATGTAGAGATTGCGAGTAATTGTCGAGATGCGAGCAGGCGCATAAAGGAGCAGGCGTTGGAGATGTGGCAGACAAACTGGGATTCTTCAACCAAGGGTCGGACCACACACGTCTTCTTCGGAAGAGTAAGAGATAGACTAGAGGCGCGTTGGCTCCAAACGAACCACTACAGCACGCAGGTTCTCACCGGACATGGGAATTTTAAGGCGCGTCTCGCGTCTTTCAATCTTTCGGGCGGGGGCAACTGCCGCTGTGGTTTGCCGGAGACATCGCAGCATTTTTTCGTGGATTGTCCACACTTCGAGGCGCTGAGAGTCGCTGTGCGTGAGGTAATCGGAGACAGAGCATGGCCAGACGCGGCGCGCCAATTGGTGTCGTCTGAGGAGGCTTTCTCTGTCTTCTCCGATTTTTGTAGAGAGTGCCTTTGGCTAAAGGCGCAGGAGGAGCTCGCTGAGCTGGCGTAGAGGTTGGACGAAGCACGATGAAGATGCAGAACGAGGAAAGAAGAAGAAGAACGAAGAACGAAGAGGAACGAGTCCGGACGAAGTCTCGTCTTATCTATTATTAAGGAGTTCAGTGTTTCTCCATGCGGCGAGGAAATATTTAGGGTGAAAATTCCATCGATTATAACCTTATGCGGTCTGATTTATTATTAAGGCGTGCGGCGTTTCTCCATGCGAGGAGGAAATATTTAGATCGAAATTTCTTTCTTTCTTTCTTTCTTTCTTTCTTTCATACATTCATTCAATTCCATTCGGCGTTTCTCCATGCGCGGAGGAAATGTTTAGGGCGAAAACTACCTCCATTCATTAACTAAACTCCATTCGGGTATAAATTCTATGCGGTCTGATTTCTTTTCCTCTTGTTAGCTTCTGATACCACTCAACCGGGATGTGTCGGAACTCTCGGGAATGAGTGAATGGGCCGTAACCTTCTTGGATCACCCATTCGCTCGAGTGGTATAGGCAGGGTCACTGAAAAACTAATAAATCTTTTCTTCCATACAGCATTTGCAGCTGCACTTGAACTGCGCAGGGGTCGTAATGTAAGGATTGCGACTTGTTCAAGGCAGCTACGTGGGGTTCCATTCCCTCGACAACAGCCTGGATATTTTCCGGGTAACTTGTAAGTGGACTGAGCAAGTGTTCACGACACCGTCTCCGCGCGGCCCCCGCTGGAAATGACTTCGGGGGATACGACCCTGGTCGGATCGCTCGAAGCCCAACCAGGTGAGTCGCTACCCGATATAGGGCAGGATAGGTCCATCTGTTCAATGATCCTTAACTGTAGTGAGAACAGTTTTTCCAAGCCAGTCCCCCCTGCCAGCTGTTTCAACGGAGAATAGGGGGAAATTTGTTGCGTTTGCTCTTAATGGACGTGAGACCTTCGGGTCGAGCATAAGAGGAGTGTTTCGTACCTGATTCTTTATACATTAAATCCTTTCAGCGGAGTTCAGTGCGGGAGAAGCGAGGCTTCTCCCGCTATATATAGGCTTCGCTCTAAGCATGGATTTAATGCGGAAGAAATTGAGGCACGTTAGTCGGTGCTCTCAACCTGAGCACGCGGCGGTAAGGCAGAAGGCCTATTCGATAGAAAAAAGAAAAGAGTTATTCTTACGTTAACTTTGGCTAAAGTTTCGCTCTGAAAAGAGCGAAAGATTTGCCGGACATCGATGTTGCTCTGAAAAGAGCAAGTGAGTAGTGTCTACGTTAATAAAGCGAATCTCTTCGTTCTGAGAAGAACGAAAAGACTGCAAGACGACGAATGGTTGCTCTGAAAAGAGCAGTGATGAAGTGTTGAGGCCCCTCGAGGTACTGCCTAGCTGCCGAGTAGAGGAATGGTGAAGAGAAATGAAAAAAAAAAACTTTGGAGGTAACTTTTACTCCGTTTATTAGAGAGCGGTTAGTCGCTTGTAGGGAGCTCCGTACTCGGAAACTCGCCGGGATGTACTGTTCCTCGCAGCAGCGGTGCTGCACCTTTTATAGCCTGCCGTCGAGCCAAACGCGCCGAGTTCCCCCACCCGCGACCGCGCACCCAATGGCGCGCGGCGCCGCGGGAGCTCGGCGTTCTGGTCTTTTGGGCCAATCAGCGCGCGAGGCTCGGCGCTCGGCTTTATGATTGGTTAAATGTTGAAATGCTTACAGATATTTTATTTTATATTAATTGTGGAATACTGAGATCTTTATATCCCGAAGCTGGGAAAAATTTACGTCATAAAGTGGCCTATAACATGCCCCCCTCTGCTTCGGGATGTAAAGGCGAAAGTTTATAATTTTATGATTTGTACTATCACCTTTTGAGCATTGGTTTTAACATGTATAGGGAATCTATCCCTCTTCTTTTTTTTAGTACGAATAGTATATAATGCAAATAATTTGAGTAAGATTAAAACAGCATGAACAATAATATTACCGAAAAAACTAAATATGGCTACATAGCAACAGTCCTAATAATCAACTCTGATGATTATTTTCTCTTTGTATGGGCTTTGGATTCCCTTAATTTAGCCAAGAAAAAACAGAAAAATATATGGGAAGTTTTGAATAAATAATACGTAATAAAGAACATAAATAACATAAAAAGAATAGGATCTTTGGATGATCGGCCTGCCGCCGTGCTGGTTAGTGACTTTATGAGTCTAAGGGGTTCGTCGTTGGCGAAAGTTATACCTCGGCCTGAGATTGTATGGAGGGTCCTCATCCTCGGAGCTCTCCGGGAATGGAGCCTGGTTGGAACGTCTGTGAGATCGTCGTCGTCGTGCTGGAGCCACCTCCTCAGGTTTCATGCCGTCATTGATGGGGCCGGCTTGGGGTCCATTCCTGGGTTCCCGGCGAACTGGAGGCAGCCGAACTTTTTGCCCAGTCTCCACTGAATGTCTGGGTGGCCACTTCCCTAGTTAGTGGTACGAATGGAGGTGGTGACTCCATCGGCCTAGGTTGAGTAAGTAACTCTTCGGTTACGGAAGTGAAGAACGGTGGCGACTCCATTGGCCTGGGTTGCGTGAGTAATTCTCCGGTCACAGGAGTGAAACGTGGTGGCGATTGACTGGCCGAGCTGGAGTCCGAATTTGGTAGCTGGCACACGCAGCCTCTGCTGGAGTCTTGGGTGTCTGGAAATGTCAGAGTGATCATCTCCGGGGCGTAACTGCGCTGTCCGTTATGGCCGGGGTTCTTCACGGGGCTTCGGATATGGCAGCTGCACCCATTTCGACACAGGTGCGTAATCGTGGCTCGGAGTTCCGGAGCGAATCGACGACTGGTGATGGTCACTTCTGGACCGAGCTCCCATCGGTCCGGATCCGTCTGTGCTCCGGGATACCGGGTTATCCCGACGCAACCGTGAGGGCAGATATAGGTTGTTGCCATGCCTCAGAAGATCGATGGTCTGTTTGGTGCTTGTTCCGGCGAATATACTTGCACTGGAGTAGAGGATCGTCGCTCTGATGCTTCAGGTTGATCAGAGGGTGGAAAGTCGTCTTCTGCCATGATAATCTCTTCGGGAGTATTTGGACAAGATTGATTTGTACCCAATCGGATTGTTGGGAATTGGAGTACTCTTCTCGGAGCACCTGGCTCCGGTGCGGTGGGCTTTGGCGGTAGCTCCATTGGACTGTTTGGAGTCGGATTGTCGGATTCTCTCTGGGAGTTGTAGTTTTGTCGATGGACATTTTTGTTCTTCTGAGCTCTGTCTGCTCGGAGCTCTGGCTGGAGACTGATGGTCCAGGCTCGCTCGCTGCTGCTTTTATAGCAGCTGGATGAGGAGTAGGGGAAGTACTGGAAGAAGCTGGAGGGGATTTGCTGTAAGCCAATGGGGGCTCAGAGGATGCATGCGCGTGCATTTTTGCGCCGGTGGTGCCCTCATCCGGAGTAGCTGGAATATCCGGACGTTGAAGGAGAACTTCCGGTTTCTTTGGCGATGGGGCCTTGAGTTGCGAAATATGGTATTTCGCGATTTTTCCATGACGATGAATCTCGTAGATGTTTTCTCTTGCGGTGAGGATGGGGTAAGGACCTTCCCATTTCGGAGCGAAACCCGCGTGGATCCCCTCTGCAGCGTTGGAATGATTCTTCGTGTATACCAGGTCGCCTGGTTGGTGGAGAGATATGACAGATTCATCGGGGGCGCGATATTTTTGTTGATATCGTTTTTGGTTTTGGCGAGCTGTCTGAATTTTTTCACCCCTTGTCAGCGACGTTGCTGGTGGAAATCTCCATTCTCCTGTCCTTTGTAAGTTTGTCCCGAGGAGGATTTCACTCGGAGTAAAGCCGGTAGCCGCGTTTTTTCGCGTGCGAAGAGTGAAGAGGATTTTTTCCAGGTGAAGGTCCCAATCGCGATATCGGGCGTTTTGGAGATGAAGACGTCGTCCCTTCTTGATCTCCTGATTCCTTCGTTCTGTAGGATTAGTCCGCGGATGGTAAATGGCCGTGGTCCAGTGTTGTGCCTGCCAGCGATCGCCAGCGTCTAACGAACTGGGGTCCATTATCGGACAAGATAGCTCGCGGGTAAACCCATCTTCGAAAAACTTCTTTGTCGAGCATTTTCATGAGAATTGTGGCGTCAGATGATCCTAATGGGAAGGCCTCTATCCACCGAGAAAATAGGTCGGTGATGACGAAGATGAATTTTTTTCCTTCCCGTTTTTGGATAGGAACCCATAAGGTCGACGGCAATTGTATCCCAAGGCCGGGTTGGTCGATGTGGCCGTAGCTGATCCCTGTGGTTAGGCCGGGAGGCCTTAGTGCATGCACACAGGTGACAGCCTTTTACGTATTCGCGTACGTTTCTTCGAAGATGATCCCAGGTGAATTTCTGCTGTATAGCTCGCAAGGTTCCATCAGTCCCTCTATGTCCAGCGAGCGTTGAGTCATGATACTCGTAGAGAATTCGCTGTTTCGAGTTCTCCGGGACTAATAATTTCCAGGAGTCGCTGATAGATTTCCACAGTGCTCCGTTTCGTAGTTGGTACGTGCTGCTGTTGTCCTGATCGATTTTTTCGACGATTCTTTGAATTTTCGTGTCAGACTGCTGCTCTTCGACGATGTGGTCCATCAAAGTTGGTACGATGGTACAAAAAATCTCTGGTTCCACGGATCGTCGAGGTATTTCAGGTGGAGTAAGATGTTGCGAGTCTTCCAGATCCGGAGTTGTATCCGCGGTAGGATACTTGGACAGTATGCCCGGAAGTTCCTTCTCCCGAGGTGGAATATGCTCGACGGTGAAGTTGTATTCCTCGAGAAGCATTGCCCACTTAGTGAGTTTTTCTTTCTCTTCTTTGAGACTCTTCAACCAGGCGAGGCATCTGTTATCTGTGCGGAGTGTGAAAGGCTTTTCCTCTAGGTACGGTTTGTATCTTTTGATCGCCCAGATGACGGCAAGGCATTCCTTTCATGTCGGATATATCGAACTTGCGTCTTGTTAAATTTTGCGCTTGCATAGCTTACGATCTTTTTATTATTTTTGTTGTCAAGCTGGTACAGTACTGCCCATCCCAACGTCACTGGTGTCCGTTTGTAGGATAAAACGGAGATCGGGGTCTGGCCGGCTAAGTTTCAAAGGTGAGCGGACCTGCTGTTTGACAGCATCGAACGCTATTTGTGCTTCGGAAGTGCATTGATATTTCTTCTTGTCGGCGAGAAGTTCAGTAAGCGGCGTCAACAGAGTTGCGAAGTGCGGAATATACTTCCGCAGCCAGTTACATGTCCCGAGGAATTTTTGGAGTTTCTTTTTGCCTTTCGGAGCCGGTAAGACCAGAATGCCTTTTATGTGCTCTTCCTTTGCTTCGTTTCCGACGTCGGTAACGTTGTGTCCTAGGTATTCCAGATGGCGTTTTCCGAAGTGGCATTTGACGATGGCGCAAGTGAGTCGATGTAGGCTGAGGCGTTCGAGCACGAAGGCAGGATGCTGGAGATGGTCCTCCCAATTTGATGAGAAGATTATGATATCGTCTAGGTAGACGATGCAGCATTTGTTAACGAGTCCGATCAATACTTCCTGACTCATAAATTTCTGAAAGGTGTTTGGAGCATTTTTTAGCCCAAACGGCATGATTCGGAATTGATAAGTTCCTCCGTCTGGCGTGGAAAATGCTGCGAGTCTTTTACTGCTATCGTCCATGGGAATCTGCCAGTATCCGCTCTTGAGGTCGATTGTAGAAAAGACGCTCGCGGTCCCGATTTCCTTCAGTATGTCGTGAATGCGCGGTATCGGTTGGGCGATATCCTCGGTTATGTCGTTTAATCGTCGGTAGTCCACGCAAAAACGAGGTCGACCGTCTTTTTCCCGAACGATCACCACCGGGGAGCTATAAGGCGATGAGCAATGCTCTATTATGCCCTCCGATAGCATATCTCGCACTTGTTCGCAAATAATCAATCTCTTTTCTTCCGAATATTGCCGTGGCGGTATTCGGAAGGGAACGTTCGACGTTAATTTAATGACGTGCTTAGTCGTTTGCGTCTGAGAGAGTCTTCCGTAGGTCTTGAACACGTCGCGGAAGCGTTGAATCGTCTCTCTGAACGGTTCTAGATATTCCAGCGGAAACTCTTCCCGTATGTCTTGAGTATCGACGTCCGGCTGTGTAGATGCCGGTATCGGTGAGTCGGTAGTGCGTATTGAGAACCGCTCCTTGGTTCCGAGATAAAGGATTCCGTTATAATAATCGTGAATTCCATGATGTTGGGTAAGCCAGTGGTAACCCAAGATCAAGGATTCTCGAGATGACGGAGCGATCCACGCACTGACTTCTAGCTTGTGCGACTGTACCTGGATCTGGATAGTAGTGTATCCGATCAGTTGCATTTTACATCGCTCTCCAGCTAGGTTTGCGCTAGATCTTCGGGGCTCTATTGGGTGTCCCCTCGGTAGGTATTCGGGGCGGATAATGCAGTCACTGGCGAAGCAGTCGATGACTGCTCGTACTTCTACGTTGTTAATAGAGACGAGTATATGCGGTAGCCATCGTTCGCCCGTGCTGCTATCCGTGAGACGTACTGTTGGTTGGCGGCTGGAGCTCTTCGCCAGTTTCCCTGGTTGCTCTGATCTTCGTCCCGTCGTTCAGCGAGAACAGGACAATCCCGGCGGTAATATTTCTCCGGGCAATACCAGCATTGCGGAGGCGATTTGTTTTCCTTTGCTGGATTGTTAGCCGGTCTTTCTACCGGTTTATCTGTAAATTCTTTTATCGGTTTCGGAGCAGGTTGATATTCGATTATGTCGTGCTCCATTTCGATGGCTTTTGTCATCAGCACCGATAGAGTTCGAGGGTTTGACGGCCTGATAGCCATTCGAAGATTCGGTCGTAAAAGTTCCAACAGCGTGGCTACTTTTGTTTGTTCCGGTTCTTCCCTCGGATGCGTTGGTAGAGCAAGTACTTTTGTTGCAAGAAGATGCCTGCGTTCTCTCTCTCGCCTTGTGTGCGAGAGAATAGCAAGGCGTTGGGGCGGGATATTACCGCTGGACCGTCGTACTTCCTTAGAAGGAGTTCCTTAAATTTGTCCCAGTCGAAGTCCAAGGATTGGTAGCCGCTTTACCATTTCTCGGCTTCGCCTCGAAGACCAGAAGCGACCGTCTGCGTTAGCAGCGCTTCGGGCGTATGGGTAGCCCTGAAGTATTCTTCGCAGCTGGTGAGAAATTTCTTCGGATCCTCATGATCTATTCCCGCGTAGGACGGAAGGAGGATTTGCCGAAAATTATTTAATGCTTGAAGTAATGCCTGGACATCAGCTAACGCGCCGAGAGGTTGAGCCGGGGGACGGTTCCCCGGTGATCCGTCTTTCTCCGACATATTGTTGTCTGAGGGTGTAGGTGAGTTGGACGCCACTAGGTTATTATCCACTCCTAGAAGTGCGAGTGTTCCTGCCGGCGGCGGAGATATCCCTTGTAGTCGTGCTGATCGACGCTGGCCTATCTTCGACCTGGGCTTATTCGGCATCAGCAGGTAGCGGTTTAGCTCAAGTAGTATTGCAGTCGTGGGTTTACAAACGGCGATGTTTGTCGAGGCCCCACGTTAGGCGCCAAAATTGTTAACAACTTCTCGAATTGGATCTTACGTTAGAAAATTGTTGGCCCTAAAAAGGGCCGTTTAATTTTCTCCGCCTATCTCATTTAGAGCTGCTTCTCAGCTTCTTCTCCCGGGGAGAGCGAGACGATCCGAGCCTGTGTTTTACCGTCGATCTCCTCCGGCGGATTGAATAAGAGATCCAGCCGGGCGGCGCGACGTCAAGGATCTCGCCGTTGCGGACTTTGATAATACGCGCGGAGATCGGTTCGGGTTGTGGCGTTACCTGGAGTTTCCAGGGCCGGTAGTCGGTGCGGGCTCTCGGCCGCGTCTCCCAAGATTCAGGACGGCTTGCTGCGGGTGGAGCAGGGTTGGCTGGATGTTGATGCGGATGGAGGTGTGGTGGTGCTGGAGATAGATGTGTGCCGGAGATCCGGTAAGCTGGGAGGAGATGTGGCGGAAGAGGCGGCTATGGTTGGTGCAATTTGGATTTTGTTTTTCGGTTCGGGATCGCGTCCGACTTCTTGCAATGCCTGCTTGGTAGCCCGGTAGGCCAGTAGCCTGATCAGACGCTTCCTTCCG
>JAPYZD010007082.1:0-10246 GCA_030522725.1 Ichneumoninae sp. B BG-2022a
TTAAAAATCTGAAAAAATTCATACGTATTCAGAAAAATAAACGAATCATTTTCATTAAAAAAAAAAGTTTTGTTGCCGGGTAATTTGTTAACCAATTAACTTTATGATGAATTTGTTAATAACATTTTGCAATTATTATTATGCAAAATTTATCTTCTCAGTACCTTTAGTATACATTATTTTTTTCAGATTTTTACACCATCAAGAAGTACTTGCAATTTTCTCTTATTGTTGTTGAACTTATGCGAAGTCAGCGCGCCGCGAGACTCCCTCCTTAATGCAGGTTGAAAAGAAAAACGCGAAACTTATTCCGAATACGTCGCTCTTATTTGCAGTATCGATAAATTTGCTGATCGGTATCAAATTCGAGAATTGATTCCAGACAAGCTTTATTTTTCCATTACGTTGATTGAACTTCTTCGATCTAGTTGGTACGATGCATGGTTTATATTACACTATGAAACGTAGTTTTAATAGAATAGACGCATGATTTTTTTTATATATATAAATATTTTCGCATCTGTTGATAGCTGAATCCTGCAATTTTGTAGTTGTCTTTTTTTTTTCTTTTTGCACTGTCGAGTCGCAATGAGCTTGCATCAAAACAGGCGCAGGCATCGTTGTCGTCGCACTTAATGCACGTCGATAGATATTGTGACGAGAGTGATGCATTATTTTGTTTTGTTTGATTTTTTATTGCCATTTTTTTTTAATGATAATTATTCAAATTTTTTTTTGCTATCGTTTTTTTATTCGTACACTTAAAACCTTCTTAGCTCCTATGACAAATAAGCATCTCAAGATAAAGCTAAAGTGTAGAGGGACCAACGATCATGTTGTTATAGGTATGAAAAAAAAAATAAACAAACAATTAGAATTGTTAGACGAATCTCTCTCAATACGTGTGTAAATATTATCTGAGGAATATCCGAAATATTGCGTAACTATGCGTAACTATAATTGACACGATATATATATATATACACACATTAACCGTCTGCGAGTACCACAAATATAAATGTCAAGTAAGTAGATTACTAACTTAATTTAAAGTGTCTCGATGAATTTGCACCTCTGTTGTGTTCGAATTGACCACTTTCATTCAAATTTGTATAATTTAAAAAATGCATTCAATTACTAATACAAAATAAACCTCACGGTGTTGCTACGAGTGCTTTTCACCGAGCAACGCATTTAAAATTTCTTTAAAAAAAAAGGTAAAAGCAAAATCGACCTGCGAAAACCTTAAAATTAATTGTTAAAAAAAATGTTTGCTACGAAACTGCCTCTAATAATTTTCGAGCTTACGATTCGAAAATTCGTCTAACAATACTAATAGCAAGTAGTTGTTACAAAACACCCCCTCGAACTTAATACCGTCGAATAGCCGAACAATGTCTTGATTTGACAAAGTCGAAAGAAAAAAAAAAAAATTAAGAGACAACTAAATGTCAGATGCTTTATTCAGCAGCTTTGTCAGCGCTTCACACAAGCTCGCTCCGCGCCAGCACAATATATTTATTTGATAAAATTGTTACGTCTCGAGGATATACGGGGATAAAATATCCCGGCCAGTCTTAGGAAATATGAGAAAAATAGCGCAGAATTTTTTTTTCTTTTATCGAAATGGAATTGTGTATTGTAATTTTTTTTTTTTAATTTTCATAAGTATTCTTTTTATTAACAAAATTCAACGAGCAAATTACCTAATCGTTTTATGAAACAATTTGCGCATTCCGCACATGCCCGGCGCAAAGTTTTACGCAGTAGTGTAATTATGGCTGGTCAGACACGACTGCGTACTCTGTTTCGTATTGCCAGAATTTATAGTAATGTTGTTATTTTTTTTATATGTGTCTAGTCTTACAAAACCCCCCTTGTTTGGGCATGATGTAATCAATTTGAGAGTTATCGAATTGCGTTATTGCGTTTGCGCGACGAAACACCGGCCTAGATAACGTTCGAATTACAATCGAATATCCACAAATTTAATCGAACTCTGTTCAACATTGTTTTTTTGTTTTTTTTTTTTTTTTTTTTTTTTTATAGTTTTAATTTATTTAAAATCAGTTGCGTTGATCTTCTTACATGGAGACGACCATGACCGATGTCGATCCCGAGACACAGGAAAGGTATTAAAAAAAAAATTATAATTCACTATCGAATTGTTGCTGTAGAAAAAAAAATAATTTTATTTTCCCTTCGCTTCTTTAATTTTTAAAAAATAATTACGATAAATTTGTACCGCAAAGCCTGCACTTGGACCACGAGAGGCGCGGTGTATTTTGGTGGGCAAAAAAAAAAAAAATCGGCAGCGCGCTTGTCTTAAAAGTTGTAACTCGACATTGGACTAATTTAATTTATATTTTTCAGAATAACGAGAACAACACGAGTAATAACGACGTCGGTCCCCGTGGCCGGAAGCGCCACGGGAGGCTCGGACGAACTTAGAGAGTCCATGCAGAAGATCGTGGATCAATTCATGACGGAGGAGAGAAGAGGTCAGTGAGATGATCGTCGTCTCCCTTCCAACGACACAAACGATAGATAAATAAGAATTTTTGAAAAAAAAGAAGAAAAATGAAATAAATAAATTAAAGAAACAAACGATTATAATACGCGATAGAGTTTAAAAGAAAAGGCAAACAATTTGGCAATGAAAGATGGAAGTACACTTTTTAAATTAACGAAAAGAAGAAAAAAAAATGAAGCAAGAGTCCAGTTCGATATTTCCTCGCATCGAACGATTCTGTACTTCTAACGACAGCGATATGAAAAAAAAACATATGAGTTTTACCTGATTAGCACACAGGTAATCGTACATTCACATTGGCCTAGGCTTCCGTATTAATTTTTTTGTTCGTGTATTTTTTTTATTCATCTACTACTAGATTTATCGCTTTGCGTTCGGTGTTTTTTTTTTTTTTTATCGATCAAACACTGTCATTGCTAGTTCGACTAGCCCCCCGCTAGTCTTCACTACGCCAGCCCGTCCACGTTGAACGCTTCTCCTTGTGTCCGTCGATAACGTATATAAGAGGCACGAGAAATTTTTATCCCGGATATTTAATTACGAAAAAACTATAAACGATACGCGACCCGGTGAGATAAAGTGAGAGATAGGACGAAGGGAAATCTTTGTACGATGAATTTCAACATGTGTGTCTCGCGTTACAGCGAGATTCGATTTGTTACACAAGTTGACGCACGCGAAACAAAAGTTGGCATAAATTATTCGTGTAGGAATATAAACGTCCGCATCGACGTGCATCGCTTACTACAAAAAAAAAATGTTAATGTTTTTTCTTGCGTCTAAGAATGAGCCAAGCTTTGGATTATCAATGGCGACGGGAAATGATAAATAAAACTATTTAAGAAGAAAAAAAAAAGCAACGTGCTTCAACGCTATTAAAGACGAGTCTCTGAGGAGGAAAAAGGTCCGTCTTGCCGTATCGCAGAGCACGAATGGATTTAAAGCGCAGTAAAAAATGAATGAATTCTGTAAGACGATAAGCGAAAAAATAAAAATAAAAGAAAACGCCGTTTTTGGTCTGTGTCGCGACAAGGAGTAATTCTCTTTACCGATCGCCGATGAAAAAAAAAGATGTAAATTTGAATTATTCGAAGAGTATCTCCCGAAACATTTTTCAATTGTGTATATTATCATTATTTTCTTAGCAAACAAACAAATGAAAAAAAAACAAAAACATATACAAGTGTACTCTTATACAATACCTTACACATCTAACGAGACAGCGGATATTTTATTTATGTGGAAACAAAAAAAAAAACAAAACAAGCAAACAATGATAATTAATGTTATGAATTATAATTTATCGTTTAAGTCTTGTGAAATAAATTATGAATTAGGCGTGGCAGAGTTGAATATACGTTAAACGAAAAAAACAAAAAATCTTCGGTGACTCTAAAACTTGTCCTAGGCTACCACAGCATTATAGCTTTCGTTGTCACATGGTTCGAAGGTTTACGATTAAAATAGCATAAATAATATATATATATATAAATATATATATATATATATGCATATATATATATATTTAGGAATCTTATAGGATTATAAATATTCTATTAATATATAATATATTGTATTGAGAAAAAAAAAAAGAAAAAAAAATATGACTGCACATCCAAGATTTATAAAACTAATTATACCTTTGTCTATTATACCGCATTCGATAGACTTGCCTAGAGCCCCCCTGACCTAAGGACCAAAGGCACAATCACATGCATTCAATTGAATATTGTATTGCTCCTAATTGTATTACTGGTAAAAACAAGAAACAAACAAAACGAAAAAAAACATAACTTAATGTAATCTGTCTCGAATCTATAGCGATACTGGTACTTAAGTGGTTTCCGCAAACAGGGTAAGATTAGTCCAACTTTAATTACGGAAATGGTAAAAATTCTCAACAGAGACTTTTTCGACGGTATTTATGTACCTTGGAAAATCCGTTTGAGATTTTATCTCGAAACAACTAACACCTAAAAACTGTTATTTTTTTTTACGATCCTGAATAAATATCATAGGAAAACTGGCGCCGTTTTGCGGCGTCCACCGACGCAGACGAACCAACGCGATGCATTTAATTACCAGTATTGCCTCAGCACACACTTACGATTTTCGTAATTTTTGTACGGTTTAGTTGAGGTTTCGTGGGCTATACAGCATAATTAAACTCTACGCATCAAGCAGCTTTTCTACCCCCTCCGCTAAAAGGATGTTGTCTGTCGACATTGTTGACCGTGCCGCCGCTATGTCATACCGTTCAAAAGCAATGGCATACTGTACTATTGTGTGATAGAGCTATCAATGACAGCATAATAAATAATAAATAAAAATGTTACCTCTCGAATCCGTAGTGTTATTCGCAACCGGCGTCGCTCTCTATCGCTCGTCGGACCACACGGATCTATCTACGGTGGAAAAAAACTCTGGAATAAGGTGGGCTCGAATGCACTTCGCAAACTCCTTTTCACTTCCGGTAAAAAGTTCTTATACTTCCGGTAAAAAGTTCTTTTACTTCCGGTAAAAAGTTCTTTTACTTCCGGTTAAAAGTTCTTTTACTTCCGGTAAAAAGTGTTTTTACTTCCGGTAAAAAGTTCTTTTGCTTTCGGTTAAAGCTTCTTTTACTTTCGGTAAAAGCTTCTTTTACTTCCGGTAAAAGCTTCTTTTACTTCCGGTAAAAAGTTCTTTTACTTCCGGTAAAAAGTTCTTCAACTTCCGGTAAAAACTTTTTTTTCTTCCGGTAAAAGCTGCTTTTACTTCCGGTAAAAGCTCCTTTTACTTCCGGCAAAAGCTTCTTTTACTTCCGGTAACAACTTCTTTTACTTCCGGTAAAACCTTCTGTTACTTCCGGTAAAAACTTCTGTTACGTCGAACCAATGGCACACTGTACTATAGTGTGATGGAGCTATCGATGACGTCATAATAAATAATTGTAAGTTATTTAAGGGAATAACTACTTTCCACACAAATTACATCCGGTGTATCGAATAATAAATAAAAATCTTACCTCTCGAATTGTCGTGTTATTCGTACCAGCGTCTTTCCCTCGCACGTCGGCCGACGCGCATCTACGATGGAAAAACGCCCTGCAATAAGGTGGGCTCGAAAGAACTTCGCAAACATCTTTCTACGTCCGGTATTATTTTTTTTTATTAATCCTTAAAAACATGCGATTACAAACAATCAATGTTTCGTGGCTATCTATTGGGAGAAGAGAAAAAAAAAGAAAGAAATGTATTAAGCTTACAGAAAGATTTTACAATGATCACTCTTTGATCTACAGCACATTTTAATCGCTATGAACACAAAACGTTTCATTCGTCGACAATCGATCGATTGTGCTTTCTGGATTTTTCTCTATGATCCGCTTCACCTGCCCCCACCCCCCCCCTCCTTCCTCGTGGTTTACTTTACAATGAAATTTACAAAATAAAATCGAGCTGTTTCTACATGAGTTAAACCGGTGGCACAATTTTCCTTCTCGTTTTTCATAGAATACAATTAAGATCGGCTACCTATCTAACAAATATGTTTTATTTTTTATTTCATTCGTTTCCTGTTTTTTTATTTTTTATTTTTTTTGTGTGAAACAATTTGGGCTATCGATCGTCGCGAACACAATACGACGCTGTTCGAGCTTCATCGTCGTGATCGATACTCGTTTGTTTTTTCGTCTCGTCTCGTCGATCGATATTGATACAAATTTTGAAATATTCTAGCGGACACACCGAGTGCGTCTTCGCGATCGGAGGCCTCCGGAAGTTCTTGCGCTATTACAATGTTCGCGTAAAATTTTTCATTTTGTCTATAAAATCGCGTTACAATCGGACAAGAACACAGTACAAAATCGAAACGTTTGGTGATTTATTTTATAGATACAATTAATTAGTTACTTCGTCAGATGTCCGACTCTTCCGTTAAAACGTGACCGTCTCTCCCTTCCCGTTTTGCATCTCACCCGCTGTTAGTTAGTCGATTCTTTTGCTTTCGTTTTTTTGAGTTTTTATCGCACTAGTGTCCCCTGTCTCACGATCGTCACGATGGCTGATCAGATCTGCGAAAGAACGATTTTTTTTTCCATCAGTAATACGAAAAAAAGTTAAAAATTCGTGTTCAACCGTTGGCAACTTACATTGTCCACGTCGTCTTCGTCATCGTCACTAATCTCATCTCCAAACTCTATGTCCTCGTCGAAGCCGTCCTCCACGAACGTGACGGTGTCGTTGATACGTACTGAAATTAAAAAAAAAAAACAAATATTAACATGCAAAAAATACATCATAATCGCTATTAAATTTTTTTTTTTTTCATGAAAAATAAACTGACCAGTTTCTGGGAACTCTCCGTAGGTCTTCAGATTTCGCGCCTCGTCCGACGTGTACTTGAGAATGACGTCGGCTTTCGCGTCCTGATAGTCTCGCAATCCGATTAATATAATGTCACCCTGATTGATCCAAACTTTTTTGCGCAGTTTGCCCCGAATGTGACAAAGTCGTTTGACGCCGTCGAAGCACATGGCCTCGAGCCTTCCGTTTCCGAGCATCTTTGTAACCTGGGCATATTCTGGAATATAAAAAAAAAACACTAAAACTTTTGAATCACCACTGAACCATGAGAGTCCCAAGTCAACGACATTTTTCAGACGAATTGTTTTTTTTTTTTCGAAATAACAAAAATTTCGCTTTTCGCGCTCTTGTTCGTAAACGTCCTTGAGCGTTCACACGAAAGACGAGCGAAACGCTCTGCTCTTACCTTGGCCATCTTCCTTGAAGACCAACTCTCTCTTCTCAGTTTCGTTCTCGTTCTTTCCTCTCCTCCTGTTTTTTCCTCCCTTTCCTGCGAAGACAATTCAATGAGTTTTTTTTTTTTTTAAGACACAAACGATTTTCTCGCTACGCACGAGGGTGACGTCAATTTTTGGAGATTATCGATCATTCGTTCGAGGCAAAATTGATGGCTGTCAGGTTAGTCCAAGCTAACCACATTGCGTTGAGAAATCTGCGGGTCTCGATCGGCCGTCGCGATCGCGCGCGACGCATCGATCGCGCGTACCGATCGCGCTACGAAATTATCCGCTTATCACTCACCCTTATTCTTCGGCATGTTTGGACAATCGGTTGACAAATAAGCGTGGGCTAAATTTAACGAGCGTTGCACTGCGCGAATAATACAGAACGTACGGCACCACCGTTGCCAAAGCCCACGAGAGGAAGATGACTGTGGAACGTCAAATCAGACAGACCACATTTTCCGAGCGCGATACGCAACTACGATTATAACGCTTCGAGTGTCGCTCATAAATTATCGAATGATTTGTCGGTGGAAGATTTTCACTCCGCGTTAACGATTTCTCGAACAAAATTTGTTGTTTAGACGCTTGCCTGATCGCAGTCTCGGATACAGAAATATCGACCTTATCGACACGATAATTGGGCGCCAAATTTTCAAACTTTTGTTATCGCCAAATTTACTTCATCCAAAACTCATTTCCGCCAAAGATGAACTGGGTGGAGAAACACCGTGTATAAACCTCGAAAGATTTTTATGTTTTCTTGTATCGCCACTTCAGGTTGGGGAATCTCATGACGTCATCTCAGTGACGTTTCCCCTAAATGGTGTCACGTCCCGTTTGAAAATTGATTTTTTCGACCGGAAGTGACGTTTTCTCAACACTGATGTCACTTCCGGTTTGAAAATCTCATCTTTTCACCCGGAGTGATGTTTCCCTCACACGACGTCACGTCCCGTCGAAAGATGAGATTCTCCAAACCGGAAGTGCCTTTTTTTACGATGTACGGTCTCTGCAAACTAGTAGATAATTGCAGTTACTTTGGAAACGTAGCGCTACTTGCTGCTGATATCGAAACGCGCCTTCAGATTACACTGTTCCGTGTGTTTTGTCTCTCGCGCGATGAGCTGTCAAAGTAGAAAAACATTTTTTTAGGTGAATATTTCGCTTAATGGCATTACTGCATCTGGTGAACATGGGAGACATCGTTCATCTCAACGTTGGCGGGACGAGGTCAGTAGATATTCACGAATTTCTCGTCGATACGACAAGCAATGGCAACGATTAACTGGCGAGAGATTTCGTCGGAACGCTTCAATCTACGATCCATCTCGTTTCCCTCAGATTCTCGACGTCCCGACCGACCCTCACCTGGATTCCCGACTCGTTCTTCACCGCTCTGCTGAGCAACCGCATCACCTCGAGACGGGACGAGAACGGCGCTCTCTTCATCGACAGGGACCCCAAGATCTTCTCCATCATACTTAATTACCTTCGCACCCGAGACATAGACTTGAAGAACGTCGACATCAAAACCCTGAGGCACGAGGCCGAGTATTATGGCATAACGCCATTGGTCAAACGGCTCATGCTCTGCGAGGATTTGTCACAGTCCTCCTGCGGAGATGTGCTCTTTTATGGATATCTGCCGCCGCCTTGTAAGATAGCATGCCGCATTAGATTTGCAGTTATAATATTCTGAGCATGAAAATATTTATTGGTTGTCTCGTGGTTTATTTGCAGGTATTCCTCTGCACGAGCCCATTGGGGTCACAACTAGCGTCAGCGATGTTTCCGTTCACGGGCGCCTCACAGGTGCTGCCAGTACAGCGAGAGTCGAACCCGCGAGCACCTCTCACAGCAATTCTCAACCTGCCGGCCCTTCTGGTCAAGCTCCAAGCGCTAATGGTGAGCTTTTGTATGTTGAATTAAGAAAATTAATTCAATGTGCGAAGTTATGAAATTCTTCTTTATATATTTTGCGGGATAGTAAATTCGATAAAAATTTGTTGATGAATAAAAATTTATTGATGTATTAAGTATGGTTTTTGAAAGGATGACTTAACATGCTCGACGTTAGTTTAAACGTTTAATTACATGAAATATATAATAATAATAATAATAATAATATTAATATTAATAATAATTATTGACAAAAATGTCCTGCAAGATAAAAGCTTATTGATATATTAACCACGTCTTAAAAAGCTTAACTTAATATGCAAGGCTTCACTTGAACGTACATTTATACATATATATTCGTGTACATTCAATTTATTTATTTATTTATTTATTTATTTATTTATTTTATTTACGGGACAATCCCTTTTACATTTTTATAATATTCCACAGTACAGATAAAATTTCATATTTCGTGTAACGTGTATAACAGTATATTTTACAAAAAATTTGTTAAAAAAATTGTATTATACATTTTTCTATTTCATTGGTATTTTAAGACTTTTATTGCAAGCTGCGTATTGTAGGTAGATTCTGGACCAGCTAGTAGATGCGACAATTTATTGATTTTATCCACAGAAACTTCATTTACTGTACATAAATTTTCATACACAATTTCTTACAACGTAATATCACTGCCTGCAGGCCAACAAAACCAAAAAGCGTCGACGTCCTCGCACACGCGAAACTCGTCCCTGGATTACAGAGTCTCCCAGCGAGGAGTTCCCCACTCTCGCAATTCCTCGCTCGACCTGAGACACGCGAGGAACAGTTCCGCAGATTTGAACAAACTCTTCAAGAACGACGTCGGCCTGATTTTCGGCCCACATCAAGGTACACCTATAAAAAAGAAAAAAAATACAATTATTTTAAGGTAGCTCCAGCGAGTGGTGTTCATTTCGCCTAAATTCAAGAAATTCGGGCAAGAATTGCAAACACTTCCCGATGTTATAAAAATCTGAAAAAAT